>VZTV01081942.1:7616-74434 GCA_013400875.1 Anhinga rufa | reverse complement strand
AGCCCGGCCGCGGAGCCGCGCCCCTGCGTGGGGCAGGGCCGGCCAGCCCGCCTGCCCGCGGGAAGGCCCGACCCCTCCTTGCAAAATTCCTCGCGGATGATTGCGTGGGCAGCAGCCGAGCTCTCGGGTTTGATCAAACCCGCCGAATTTCTGAGGATTACCGGCACCAGCTAGCCCGCCTGAGCCTAGACCCCTGCCTTCCGAGCGCGGTGCCCCACCGCTGCTCTTTTTGCGGTAATTTCGGTGGGTTTTAGTCCCAGCAGGCCCCAAAGCTGCCGCAGCAGCATCCCGGCCTTTGGCAGAGGTGCAAATAAGCCCTAACAATTAGATGCCATTTTTCTGCTTCAGTAAAGGAGGCTGCGCATTCAGCTGGGGAGATGGGTTTTGTGCGCTGGATCGGTTTTATCCGAGATGAATATGATTGAAATTAACTTTCTGTACTTAACTCTTGTTCTTGAGCTGTTTTCACCCCATAGCAAGTTTAACGGTGATTCTCTGCACATAGTCCAGCATCACCAGTGACTTAATTGCAAAGAAATGTATTTTTAACAGTGTGGCTCAACTAGCTATAAAGCCCAAGGATTGGTTTGGGAACATGTAACATAACGTCACCCGTGACTTGAAGTTATATTTTAGTTTAAAATATTTCATATAGCTCACTTGAAATAATATATTCCATGCAAGTACCTTAATTTTTAGGTGTTTCAGAGAATACTGTTCAAGATGCATTAAAGGAGTAATCGACATTTTCTTTAAATGCCTCCCTGCTTGTCAGTTTACGTCTTGAGGTGGTTGAAAGTTGAGCTGTTTATCTCAGTGTGAGGGACTGCAAGGGGGAAAGATGAGTTCCTTTGGACTTTATTGTTGAAATGCATGGAGTCAGCATGACTTACAAAATAACTGAGCAACTAAAACAGAGGTGCTATCTTGTATTGCAGAGCTAAGGGAGAACATTTGTGCTGTTGGTAGAGTGTGTTAATTGAAAACATGTTGGCTACCAAGCTGTCCCGCCCTCTCCTGAACTTCTCTGTGAAGGCCCTGAATTTCAAGGACCTGGGGAATACCTTTAGGTAAGTAACTTGGTGGAGAAGAAAGTGAGATCTTGAGTAAAGCACACATTGAGGGCTCATTTGATTTCAATGGGACAGTTTATACAGAATCACAAGATGGTTGAGGTTGGAAGGGACCTCTGGAGGTCATCTGGTCCAACACCCCTCACTCAAGCAGGGCCTCCTAGAGCTGCTTGCCCAGGACCACATCCAGATGGCTTTTGAATATCTCCAAGGATGGAGAGACAACCTGCCTGGGCAACCTGTGCCAGCGCTCAGTCGTTGAGCTGAGCACAGAGATGGACTCGATGTGCAGGGAGGGGTTGGCAACATGTTTTTTTTTTTCACACTTGACAATCATCTGCAGTAGAACATTAATTCAGTGTCAAGCAAGCATTTATTCCTGAATATCAGCAAGTAGGCCTTGCTGCAGTGCAAGGAACTGTCATGTATTTCTATGACTTCATTAAAGAGTCAATGAATCACATGAAATGAGAAAGTAAGTTGAGAGGGTTTTAGTGAGAAATGGAGGTGGGCTGAGTAACAAAGCTGTTTTTTTCTGAACATGAACAGAAAATTGTCTATCTAATTCTAATTCCCAGCTCTGAAAAAAATACCTTTTATATTGATATGTGACGGGAACCCTACTAGTCCAAGTTCAGAGCAAGTTGAGTACTTTCACTGGCTTTGCTTTAGAGCAGGGTTCCCAAACAAATGTGCGTACCACTAATTGTACATAAGCCGTTTAAAAGTGGTTCATGGCTTGCTAAGCAAGAAGTGCCACCTCCAGTGTTGTTGCTGTTGATAGTGGTGTCCAGCACCATCACTGTCAAGGATGGCTCCTGTAACAGGGAGTTGTAGAGACCAAAGATAGCTAAGCTGTTAGAGATTTCTTATGCAGACAGACGTAGGCCTGTTATCTCCTGTTTACTCCACAGGCACCAAAGCTGCACTGGCAGGAATCTGCTGTGGCCTTTAAAATACAAATTAATGTTTTATTAACTTGAGAAAATAACTTTAGGCATATTCTTTTTTTTCCCCTTCTTTTGTTTTGCTTACTGTGTATTTGTGCTTTGTGCATCTTTTACTCAGGGCAAAAATGTGTTGCATTTTTTGAAGTACCCACAAGCTGCTAAACCTGAAATGGAAATCCCAACTGTTCGCCTGAAAGGCAATGTTGTCACTACACCAGTATCTTAATGCATTGAGGTAGCATTTATATACTTGACTCTTCAAGCTTTTTTGGTGACTGCCTTTTTGGACTGCCTTTTTTGGTGTAACCGAACAAAAGCAAATGCACGGTTACAAGCACAGATTCAATTCAAGGACCATCTGTGCGTTTTAAAAGTCTTAGTTGTGGTCTCTATAATTCAGTCATGCAGAATGACAAAAATGGCTCATGGTGCATTAGCGTACTGTGGAGGGGCTAACATCACAAACGCATTGTAGCTGTTTCCTGTGATGACTTTCCCGCTGATCAGCAGCCAGCATCTATTTTATGCCTTTGCCTTCAGGTCAAGGTAGACAGAATGTCAAGTAGTTATTCTCTATAGGTTATTGTGAATAGAGTGTAGCAAAATAGTGCTCTGCAGTGAAATAACAGAACTAGACATGACATTGAAAAATAAAAAACAAGTTCATGCAACTAAAAAAAAAGTTATGAACATTTCTGGGCACTTTGAGACAGACAAGAAGCTTACTGTTGAGATAAAAGTTCCAAGCCAGGATTGCAGGTCAGTGATATTAACAGGGACTTTGCCTGGGGAACGACCTGTGCAGCAATTAAATTGGCTGTAGCTATTTCAAGAGCTGATTGGCCTGTGACACTCAAAATTAGAAAAAGAGCTGAACTGATTGTTGCGTCCCAGCCTGAGAGGAGAAGGGAGAGCAACCAAGGTTCTAATGATCCCCTCGGACTAAATTAGGGTTAAATGACAGCAAACGATCAATTAAACATTTTATTTCAATGCAGAAGTAACTTGAACTTGAAAAGGCAACTCGAACTTGAAAACATGGAAAAGCGTTGATGGTGGGGGTTCTTATTAAGAATATTTGTAAAAGAAGAAGAGGAAAAGAAAGGAGGGGGGAGAGAGAGAGGGAGAAAAGAGAAAGAGGGAAAGATAGGGAGATATCACCACCTTTAGATCCAGTGCCAATGACAACAGAGCTGACGATCCTCCGGTGGTGGGTGTGCGCCAATCTCTTTGTTGTAATGTCTTTTATAGTCTAAGCCCTGCCTTCACTTACGCCTCCTGTGGGCTTATATGGTTCTTGTTCCAGAAGTTTCATGATCTCCTGTGCAGGTGCCAGTGTGATCGCGAGGGGTCTTTCAGGTGATCATAAGCCCCTTCCTCAAATAAACTTTGTACGACCTCAGCAATTCGCTATGTGAGGCCCGGCAGAAGCTGGGACTGTGCATCCTCTGATGCACCCACCAAGCCCTCTGTCCATCAGTTTCCCACCTGCAGTTCACTACATCCTGCTTTACAACAATGTTTGAGACATTAACTCTTTCAGTCCCTTACACTGTTGCAGGACGGTGAACAGACACTGTTGCCTGAATATAAATCAGGTCCTTTCCCATCTGGTTCAAAGCTTCTGCCCTAGCAGACCCTTTTTCTAGCCTTGTTTTCCCAAGATGCAGCTCAGAGGCCAGCATGTCTGCAGATTGTTCTTCAGTGTAGCACACATCACCCTGGGAGCGCCTGTGATCTGAGCAGGAGATAATTGTGAATGATTATGCAAATTCACTTAGAGGACAGACGAGCAGCCCGAAAGATAAGCTTTGCTGAAGGATAGATGTTGTTAGAGGGATCAGAGGGTAGATGAAGTATAGCAAGTTCAGGGGAAGGCCAGAAGGCTCTGGGAGGGCAATGTTAGTGCCCAAAGCAAAAATGAAACAGCTGATATAGTCCAGAGAGGTGGCTGGCAAGGACAGAGGCTAGGGTCACTTTGGTGTGTTCTCTAGGCCCAGTTTTGATGAATGATGGCAAGACCTAAGACGGCATGATGTTACTGGTAGCATAGCTTTTCTGAATAGAATCTCACTCCCTGGAAGGCATTGTTGCATTGCTCTGGTCTGTCTTTGTGAACATGGTTTATCTTCCTGGGAGTGAGACATACTATGCAGAGGAGCTTCAGATCTGCATGTCAGGTATTGCTCAAAGACATAGTGTCTCTTGACTTAAACACTTGCAAAGAAAGGGTATAAAATCTAAGAGCATCTAATGGGTAGTCACTGCAGGGGAAGAAGTGTCACCCAGAATGACAGAAGGGTGGAGCTGTGTGTAAAAGCAGTGAGATAGATCCAAGCAAATTCAGCCTTTGGCTGGGAATTGGAGACAATGCCAGAGCAGAATCCTTTCATCAGACAAATTAATAACTTCCCCTACCCCAGTTTTGTGCAACTCTAAGTTAGAGTGTTGTTGCTGTTTGAAATGAAAACACTGTACTACACATTTTGCAGGTGGAAGCAGCTCTGTGCTTCCAGACCAGGAGCTATTTTAGAATTCTTGGTAATATCCAGAGAGCTTCTGCAGCTGCAAATAGCATCGAGGTCTTTTGAGAAACAAATCTTTCCTACTGTAGGAAACACACAGGCTCAGACTAAGGAGAACTGTAGACTGGATTCCATCTTCTCAAATGACAGTCTACATCATACATTCCTTTTCATGTGTATACTGTGGCACCAGGGCACGGACAAGATATTCTATGCCTGATTGTTCTGTTGTTTGTTTTTTTGTTTTAACAGGCCTGTGCAAAGATTATGCTTCCCTCTCTTGTCCCCATGTGGCAGCCGCTCTTACGCAAATGAAGTTGATCAGGTGAGTGTGATTGTGGTTTCCAGGAGCTAGTTCTGCTGAGCTGGGGTTTTAAAATCCCCGAAGGCTGGTGACCAAATTCTTCTTTCCGATTTGCCAGAAAGACTCCCAGCTGGACCTCTCCAACATACTCCACATTCTTTCCTAGCACAGAGCTTCCATTGACATAGCACGGTACATGCTGCTAAGGATGGAAATAAACAATCAGACTAGTGGGTTTTTTCTATTTTTGGAACTCACTCGGCAGATTAAATCTTCCACACTTTAGAGTGGATGGAATTTGCATGACAAATTCTTAATAAAGCACTCTTTCTGGAGTATGGTTGTGTAAAGAGACGTAAATAAATCAGTGTGGCCTCACCTCTTATTCTGGAGAGTGGCCTTCTTCTTTAACAGCCCTTTCCTTGAGGGTGCTAGATTGCCTGGAACAGTGCCAGACAAAAGGAAGGGGGATGTTTTACCCTTTTACCTGTCTTGTGGCACAGAACTCAGCACTGTAGCAGTGCTAGACTGGGGCAGAGTCTCAGAGGAATTCGGATATGGCCCTTGCATTGCTGCTGGGCTTCCAGTCCCTGTGTATGCTGGGGAAAGCCAAATTTCTGGTTTGTTAAAAAAGATGAGTTGGAACGAAATGCAAGTAATTATTACCTAATTACCACAGCAGCACCTTGCTGCATGTGCGTGTGTTGCTGCTGGAATGTCTGATATGCCATGCAATGTTTAACCTATCACTTAAGTGCTGCCTCTCTTTGGGTTAGAAGAAGGGGTTTGGAGAAGGAAGGAGGTGTACTTGTATTTAAATTGTAAGTTGGAAAAACAAGACCAAAAAACAAACAAAAAGACTGATGACTAACTGGCCTTAATTTCAAATATTAAACCCACTTGATTCTGCTTAGCTTTTAAAACCCAGTACTAGATGGTTTATGTGCTAGAGAGAGAAAGATGAGTGAGCAGTCAGTAAGGTTAACCCATATCCTTTCTTCAGTCAAGCTATCTTCCCCATACCCTATGGGCTGCCTGGCACAGAATAGTGGACTCCTGCCTCCCTTGAATATATAGGAACAGTTCCTACTGAAGAGAGGACATTTCTTGGAAACTGCCTGGTGTATTTTCAGATTAAAAGATGAATGTGAACTGCCAGAGAATGGTGGTTTGCTTGGTCTCTTTGCCTTGGGAGCCTGTTGCCAGAGGTGCCAAACTTCTCTTTGTGTTGGGAGGACAGTGGTCCTGCTTCACTGGAGTGAATTCGGTATGAAACCTTCGTTTCTTGTCTTCAGGAGGCACTGGGTGGCAGTAGCTGGCAACGAGTGTAGAGAACGTCCCTGGAACGGACTGCTCCTCACCAAGGACAAGGTTTTGTTCTGTGCACTGCAAATCACTGATTTCAAATACTCAATTCCAGTGTGTTTCGTTCTGTTTTGTTTTGCAGATTGGCAGCAGAGCTGTGCTTATAACAGGTTGTGACTCAGGGTTTGGATTTGCCTTGGCCAAGCACCTGCATGCCAAAGGCTTCATTATTTACGCTGGCTGCCTACAAAAGGTAGGGAAAACAAAAACTGTATTCTTCACCTGTGGCACGTGTGCAGACCCATAGCAAATCCAATCTTCCCTCTCCACTCTGTGCAGCTTTCTGCCAGGGAGAGAGAGGGAGGGTGGTTGGTAGCCCAAAGGGAAAGACATGGGTGCTTGAATTTTGTAGAGCATAACCTGGTCTAGACCAGAACCAGGCCTGAATGGTATCTAAGGAGGTTCTTATTTGAATCACAGCTTTGTGGTCTGTTCCATATCTGATGGACTGGAACACCAAATCTAATTTTATAGGCTTATCCATAAGGAAATTTTGGGATCAGGCTGAGTCTGAACCTTTGGCCCTGCTCTCAGACTATACATATTTATGCAGGGTTCATTTTGATTAATTGTGACATACATCAAGCCACCAGTGATTTTATGGCATGTGATATGAGCATACTTTTCTATATTCATGACCTCAGCCATGCCTTAGTCTGTATTGAGGGTCTCCTGAAATCACTGTGAAGGCTATAGAGTTCCACTAGTGCAAACGAGAGCAGAATCAGGCCACAAATAGCTTCGTGACGCAGTCTTGATAGACTCTCCAGGAGCACTCTGTATGGCAGTCAGAGGTGCCTGGTCATGGAAAATAGGAGAGAACTTTAGCCTCTCTCTCCTTACAAAGCACTGCAATTTTTTAGCTGCATGGCCATTTCCCAACAGAAACAAACTTACTCCTTGGGCTGCCCTGAGGTGGGTCAGTTATTTTGATCCTAATCTTTTAGCTCACTCATCGCTATAAATGTATCTTGAACACTTATATTATTTAAAGAGAATTTGCCAGGTGTTTGTTAATGTTATCAGTACTCTTTCTGCTATTAATTTTTCCGTTATTATTAAGTTTTGCTGAAATTATTAGTTTCTTCCTGCTGCATTTTTTCAAAAGAGAAGTTTGTATTTCGATAGCTCTGTCCCTTGTGGTGTCTAACTTTGGGTCAAGGGTTTATTTGTTAACCTGAGCTCCCTCTACAGGCTTCAAAGCAGAACAAGACATTTCTTATAAACTGCTTTTCAAAAGGTGTCAAGAAGAGAGAGGGTAGATGAGTACTTTTTTGGCAGATATTTCTACTCAGCTTTTGTAACTGAAGATCAACATTAGAGACTATAAGAACGTTGCAGACTTAAAAACCACTGTTAGGAATAATAGCCTGCCTCTGTTGACAGGAACCAAAAATTTCAGAGCTGCAAAGTTACTTCTGGGTTTCAATTCCTCTGTCTGAGCTGCCAGAAGACCAGATTTATAGTGAGCATATCTTTAACTGTCACTGAAACCTCCCTTCCATTTTGGTGTTTTCAGTACTCACTCTACTGAATGCATGTTAGTGGAAAATCTTGGCCTCTGACAATTTTAGCATAAGTTGACATGCAGCAGCATGCCAGGGCTCTTTTAGGCTTTGATCAATATTTATTTTCTCACCAAAAATCATCAGAAAGCTTTGCTGTATCACTGTGTAATTAAATATTGCTTCTTTAGCTGGACTCACATCCCATGTTCCAAAATCTGTGTGACTATGGCAAGACGGGTAATGGCAGTTGTCATCAGAAAAACACTGTAAAATGCCAAAGATCCTTAGTTAAGAGCTTGACCTCCTATGTGTCTTCAGGCCACATACTTTATGTAGAACTGCTCTGCAGAACTAAAACAACTCCAGGAGACTAAGCTGATTTCCACACTAGTGCCACAAATTTCACTAGTAAAACTGTAAGCAGAATTCTGATCAGAGTGTAATTATTGCTGGTGCTGATTTTAGGGGCAGAAAAAGCCTGGTGTGTTCTTAGGTGCTAGATAGAAGTGGAGGCAGAAATAAGAAGCATCATCTTTGGCTTGGGTATATTTGACCTAGCCCCGACAGGGAGGAAATGACTATGAAACCTCAATGTTATTTTCATGGGACTGTTTTTCACAGCACACCTGCACATCAGAAGCATACTCTAGCTTGGGGAGCCATCGTGTCCTCGGGGTATGTCCACTGTTCTTAGGAATGTCACATGCTTATTGCAGATTAAAAGTGTATGCAGTGCTGAGTCTTCATCAGGAAAGGTTTCTTAGAGGGGCCAGATCCTGAGCGCCTGACTGTATTTTTACCGAATGAAACCTGAGAGAGGTGTTTAGAGTCAGGACTGAAGGGAGCCCAAGGATGGATCTGTGCTAACAGTGTGCTGTGTCACACACAGTTTCTTCCTAACATTTTCACTGGCAAATATATTAATGTGAGAGTTGTGCTGATGCTTCATTTCCAAAAGACAGCGGTAGACTGGATCCAATGAATGATCACATTGCAGCTGTCTTATTTTTTCCTCTTTGGTTAATAGCTGGAGGAGCCAGCTGACACAAGATGAAGAAGGTATTTTTCCATCAGTATCTGTTACCAGTGGACATATGTGATGTTTGTCACGGCTGTCAGGAGTATGGTGAAACCCGTTTGCTTTGCTTGGTGTGCTCAGGCCTGTTGGGGCTTGCAAGGCGATGAGAAGGCAGAGGTTATCTGATCAAGCCAGCATGCAGGCCTGTTTCTGTAGTGCTCAACAAGAGTGCTCAGAGCCACAGGGTGTTACATACCACTTCAGGGACACACTGATAAAGATACAAGCTGAAGCCCATGGGCCCCAGAGGGTGACCATGGAAAAAGGAAGATGAGGCAGTCATGTGCTTTTTCAGTGTGCAAGAGCTGGGTCTTCTTGCCATGGGGACAGTGAACCCTGGGACTAACAGCAGAGATGTGCTGGTCTCTTGGCATAGCATGAGAAGGTCCCTCCACTGCTGCATATGGGCCTGGGGGTTGTGGGACAGGCTGCATCCCGTGCCAGGAGAGCATAACACAATCGCAGGGTGCTTGCCTTAAGCACCACCCATCTGCCCTTTCTGAAGAGCCAAGGGAATGGCCCTTTGGGTCTGAGTTAATGCCCAGAGCCCAGCTCTTGGCCAGGATCCCAGCCCCAAGGGTCCCTGTCCAAGCACCCAGCTGCATGTGGGTGGGAGGACAGGAGGGATGTTGGCTTGCTGAGCCAACCCTGTAAGGGAGGAAGAAGAGGAGGATGCTGTGAAGGTCCCAATAGAGCTTACAAGGCCTTTGAGGCTGGTGTGTTGCTGTGGCCCACAGATTTTGTAGCACCTCACAGACATGGGATTGGGGAAAGAAGAACCATGGCCTTATTGCTCTTCCTCTTCCCTTTAGCCATATCTGCTGTTCCCAAAGGACTTGCATGCTTGCATTTGCTGATTCCCTATTGGCATTCCCACATGTGCCACTTGTATGCTTTTCAGTGCTTTGCCATACACACTGGCTTCAGCACCACAGTGCTTTTGAATGACCAGCAAACTTAGCACAAAATTTTCAGTCACCATTAAAAACAAACACCACTAAGCTGTGCATGGGACTTTTAACTGCTCCATTTTGTATGTGTTATGCTTCAGTGTGGAGAGAGTGCAGTAGGTGCCTTTTCCTAAGGACAAAAACTAACTGGTATTAACAGTCTGCAGTAGAATAAGGAAGGGTGGAGAAGATGACAGAGGAGACACCAGGTATTTGAGTTAGTGAACTGTCTGTAAGCACAGCAGATAAGCCCAGGAATGAGAGGAACCAAGAGAAGGTGTTTTGGAAGATAAGGTGGCACAGAGACAGGGGGATGTGTGGCCACCCTTGTGTGGTATCTAAAGCATGATGTCTGAAGGGGACTCTCACTTTGGGAGGGTAGATGGGCAGCCTGGGTTCAGACTGCAGAGACGAGCACCACCTCATTGACAGATGACTGCTGACAGTCTCTGACAGGGAGCGCCTGTGGCTCGAGGTGTTTAGAATGAGCTAATGTCATTCAGCTGTCGAGAAGCAGCCCTGCCATGAAGAACTGACCTGTTCCAGATCAGAAGAAAAAAAAGCTATCTATCCAAAAAAGCCTCGTCTATCACACCTGACTTGTAAAAGCTCAGGAGTGAATGATGCTTGCCTGCTGATGCTGACAGAGTGAGTGGGGCTACCTGGAGGGTTGAGTGATGGGGGAAGAAGAGCTGAGCAGCCCTCAGATGATCCTGTGGGACACATTCCATGGCTAGCCTATTAATGGGGAGTAAAAATCTTCTAGTGAGGGATGATGTTGAGGGGACAGAGGGAGTTTCTTACTGTAAAGACAGAGATGTTCCCAAAAAGCGATTATTTTCAGAGCTAGACTTCACCATCCTCTACAAAAGTACCCTGGAGTGGCCAGCACAGTCCAGTAGCTTATAATCATGGAGTGATTTAGGGATAGTCCCAAATTCATATTATTATCCCATGTCTGTGTCCTGGAAGCACCACAGCCAGGCTTCACCACTGTGAAGGGACTAGCTCTGGGCATGTCAGCCTTGTTGCTAGCAGCATCTAGCCCTTGTGAAAGGTATCTCAGGGGTTTGCTGCAGTTACCTGGCTGGGCTGTGAGTGGATATGTGTATACTGGGGGAATCTTGTTCTGAGCTGAGAAAAAAGGAATGGAGATGGGAAATGGGAGTGCGAAAAAGTTCATGGGAGGAGGCAGAGAAGAGAACAAGATGCTGGAAAATACGCCAGGGGGAATTGTTAGCAGGCAAGCTGGCCAGGCACCTGATAATTGGACTCTGTAGGAGTCCGTTGGGAGGCAGTAGGTAGGTTTCCAGGCAGTGGGAGCTGTGTGCGTAGATCAGCCGAAGGGAGAGAGCAGTGGGCAGGCAGTCTTTTTTCTAGGACTGTCGCTCCCAGAGCTGGCAACGTGACTGAGAAGCACATGCAACATACATGTGCAGCCACTCATCGACTATTTTATACCATACCCCCACCAAGCTATTTGCTGTGCCCCACATGCAAGCCAAAGTGAGGATGGCACCACGTTCCCGCCACAGCAGTAGTGGGGCATAGCTTGATCTCAGGAGCTTGTACTGGGCAGAAGGGGCCTCCCTGGGGCAGATCCAGCTCTGGCTGCTTTCTTAGTGGTCAAAGCAGTTTGTACCAGCTGACTCGGTGGCAGGGCTTATGGTCAGATGGAGATACCTGAGGAATGGTGTTATGCTGCAGGAGCAGCCCTGTCTGTTCCCCTTCATCTTAGAGCTTCAGGATTGTCCTGATTATTCTGTGACTGCCTTGTGCATTCTCTTTTGCTTGATTTGATGGTTGCTATGCATTTAATCTTCTACACAAGCTCTTCAGCCAGATTCAGACCAGTGCTTTCTTCCCCTCTAGGACAAGGGAGATGGTGGCTCCAAGGACCTGGACAACATGAACAGCGATCGAATGAGAACTGTCCAGCTCAATGTCTGTGACAGCAAAGAAGTGGACCAAGCAGTGGAGCACGTGAATAACAGCCTGGAGGACCCAGAGAAAGGTAGGTGTATGCAATAGGCTCTAAGGTCATGTAGGTGGCAGGAGCTCCCTCAGCTGGGCTCTGGGAGCATTTTCAGGGCATATTTCAAAAGCTGAGCATATGACTGAGGGACACAAAGCTTTGAGGAGCAGCAGTGCGGAGCAAATGGCCTGTTTAAATATTGTGCATATCAGAAAGCAGCTTCCCACTTAAGACAGCATCTACAAAGAAAACTGCTTTTTTCTCCACTAGCTCTTATAGGGACATTAGCAGAAATTGGGGTGATGCTCAAGGCCCTGGGAGTAGTGCTTTATTCCTGTGACCTGAAGTTTATCATAACTCCCCTTGTGTTGTAAAACCTGGCCAGTGCCCAGAGATTGGGGATTAGCAATGAAAGTGTCTTCCCAAAACTTTCAAAAGGCAAAGGAAATGGAGATGTTTTCCAAAGGATTTCCCATGAAGTCAGCTGGGTATCATTAATGCCATTGCAGATATTACCATATATTACAGATTTCAGAGTTCAGGGGTAGCTGTAACTGACTCTTAGCCTGCCTACCTCATTCTGCTGAGGTGATGACAGCAAATTCTGCTTCAGTACTGTGAAAAATCCCAGCTGATCATACATTCCTGAAACCTTTCCATCATTTGGTGAACTACATTTTTCCCCTAAAGAACATCCACACTTCAACCCATGAAGGTTGTTTAAAAGCAGAAAAACTGGTAATGTTTTATTTTGGATTTTCTATAAACCTATTTCTTTTAGTTTTCTTTATATTTAATTTTTATATATGGATCTTCTACATAAATTAAGTTTTCTAGCCCTGTATTCTCAAGCACAGGCCAGGATGAAGTTGCCTTTTGTGGGCTGTTTCTGAGAACACAGATCTGGATGCAATCAACAGATAATAGTGAGTTTTTCTGAAGAGCAGAGAGAAGCCATCCCAGACCTTTCTTAGTCTGTTTTCTGTGCAATTAGAATATGATACGAAGTGAGTTCATTTTATTCCAAATTTCTTAAAAATTTTTCTTTTCATTGCCAAATGAGTCGGTAGCTTCAGTTGTTGCCATGTTGGTTGCAGCAGAATAAAAGGGAGAGGCCGTGGCATGCGTGCCCACATCCCCCTTCCCAGCATTGCGGACATTCTAGTTCTTATGGTGATGCAAGGGATTTTACTTTGAAAGAATTGCTCTTTTGTTTCTTACCAGGTCTTTCCTATTCTTATTATTTGCATTTAGAGATTATATTTTGCTTCTTTTAAAAAATCACAAGAGATAAAAAGAGAATGGCAAGGAGCACAGCTTAGACAAGGCTGACCTTCTCTGTTTGCTGGCTCAGAACTTCCCAGGAAGCCTTATTCACAGTACTTTGTGGCTGCAGCATTGGGCAGTACAGGCAGATCCTGATTGTGGTTATATTTGCTCAGAGGCTGAGGTTTGCTCTAGACTCTCTTCCATCTGGCTTTCATCTTTACAGGTCTTAGTGAAAAGCTCTGCTTTGTGGTTCCATAATCTATTAGCAAGGCTTTTTCCAAGCTGCTCTCATTAGCATCCCAGAGAGAAAGCTTTCTGCTTGTTTTTTTTTCTTCCAGGGCTCTGGGGGCTGGTTAACAATGCTGGGATCTCCACATTCGGGGAAGTAGAGTTCACAAGCATGGACACCTACATGGAAGTAGCTGAAGTGAATCTGTGGGGGACTGTGCGAACCACCAAGGCTTTCCTCCCGCTCATCCGGAGGTCAAAGGGTGAGTGGTCTCCTCTGGACTGGCACCCCCTGGAGCAGGTCCCCCGTCCTACCCCATGTCTTGCTGTGTTAGAGGCCAGAAGGTCTATTAAGCTTCTGTCTGCACCATTGGCCACCTTCACACCTTTACAGACAGAATGTGACCCACAGCATACACACAGATGACAGATTTCCTAACCACTCGAAGTTACACAGCAAGGCAGCAGTCCTGAAAAACAGTTATTATTTCTCTTTCCCATCTGTGCTGCCTCCTCCTGCAACATCCCACGCAAGATCTAATCCTTCATACCTTCTTTCACCTGTTCAGAAGCTGCAGCTTACCATAAATTCCGGCGCAGGAGCAATCCTCCCCTCTCTACAAAAACCAGCTCTGCCAGTGCTGGGCAGGGTGGGCAGCAGCAGTGTATTATGACATGCATCTTGCAGGGAAGTTGTGAGCTGTTCGCTGTGTTACTTTGGGAGCTTGTAATGTATGAGAGGTGGGGTTTGTATAGGAAAGGAACACAGACCTGGAGCTTGCATGGGTTTCGGCATAAAGGGCAAAAGTTTTCCTGTGCTGGGGCCAACTACCTAACTAAATGAGAATATTTTTTACTCTTGAGGCATCCACAGACATTAATTAACAGTGTTGCTTTTGTAGTCCTGTGCTGCAGACCTGGGCTGTATGTGGCCCAGGGAGCATTTCTTACACCATGGAAAGGTATCTACTTCTGTGGTCAAAGTGTCTCTTTCTAACCCCACTCAGCAATGAGCACTGATAGAAAGTGCAGAGAACTGCAGCCTCTGATTAGACTGCAGCATCCACAATCTCCTACCAGCAGTCTCCCCAGCCAGAATGGATGGATGGATGGCTTCTGGAGAGGAGAAAGGCCCCAGCTCTGTGCATGTAGCCATAACCCAGCTGTCACACAGAAAAGGGTGCAATGGACTTTGACTGCTCTGCCATTCATTTGTGGTGCAGGATCAATCCATTTCCCTTTTAAGAGGGCAGACACTATAAGCCACGATTGGCCTCCTAGATTTTGTGCCTTTGACTAGCAAATAAACAAGCTCAGCCTTGGTGCCAGAGGCGCTCTCTGCTGCAGCTTCCTCTTGTCTGGGCTCAGCCCTGATTGCTGCTGAGCAATCCTGTTTCTCACCATGCAGGTTCTGTCCAGCCTTTTCCGTGTTCCCCATAGCAGTGAGCTTTGTGTGTCACCGTGTGCCTGTGCCCTCGGGTACAAAGAGCCAGGGAGCACAAGCAGTGGCATGAGCAATGCCTGAAGGCCATTGCATAGGACAGCAGTGCTCTCAGGTAGAGCCACCAGCAGGTCTGCCAGGCAGCCTGACGGATAGGCAGTGGGTGGGTGGATGCACATTCAGGAATCTGCTGGGTGGTGCATGTCAGGTAACTGCTTTGGATCAGGTACCACAGCTCAGCCGTGCTTTGCCTGGCCTCTGCCTAGGTCGTGTGGTGAACATCAGTAGCATGATGGGTCGGATGGGTAGTCCTGCCCGGTCACCTTACTGCATCACCAAGTTTGGCGTGGAAGCCTTCTCCGACTGCCTGCGGTACGAAATGCAGCCCCAGGGAGTAATGGTCAGCATCGTGGAGCCTGGCAACTTCATAGCTGCCACCAACCTGTACAGCCCCGAGCGAATCAAAGCCATAGCCGACAAAATGTGGGATGAGCTCCCCGAGATAGTGCGCAAAGACTATGGCAGGAAGTACTTCGATGAGCAGGTCAGCAAGATGGAGACGTACTGCAACAGTGGCTCAACAGACACCTCGCCTGTCATTGAAAGCGTCGCCCATGCGCTCACCTCCACGACCCCCTACACCCGCTACCACCCCATGGATTACTACTGGTGGCTGCGCATGCAGATCATGACACACATGCCTGCTGCCATTTCAGATCGGCTCTATGTCTATTGAGGCCTCGCGCTCCTAGGCTACCCAGGTGGGAAATTTGTTTTAAAGAGAGCATTGTACACACTTCCCATTAGTTGTTTTTAAATTTTTCTAACCTCATTTCAGAGTACTGTATTTTAGCTCTAAGGGGTTCATTTAAACATCTGACATAACCTAAAGGGCAGTAATTTGCAAGGAATACTTCATAGGCAGGAATACATTATGTTTGTGCAGGGACATCGATTCTTGGCTATTTATTTCATGTAATATTTTTTTCACCTCAAAAGTCAAGCTAAAATCATTATTTAAACTGCAATTGCTCTGAAGTGTTTTCAGAATAATTTCTGCTGATGGCTGAACACAATCTTCACAATTCCTGCCTAGGATGCAGCCTTCACACCCTAAAACAGACCCTCCATGCTGTAATGGCAAACCACTGCCTCCTCATGACAGTGTCCAACAGGCCTGGTCACAGTAGCCCAAGGCAGAGCATAGGCTTCTTTAATTTGGGGATCAGAACTCAAAATGCTCGAGGTGCTGAAACTGAGCAACTGACCCTGTCCCCTTCTCTCTTAGAATTATACTGATGAAACTGTAGAGAAAAGGAACCAGTCTGCTTTTCTTGCATGCTTTTTTGCAAAGGAGCTCAATGATTTAGGGACTCAATCCTGCAGACCTTTCCCACAGGAGTTTCTTATGCATATGAGCATTCCCATGAGTGTGAGCAGCTTTACGCACAGGACTGCAGGCATCGGGATTGACCCATAGTACTATTTCTCTTCTCTTCAATGGTAATTGAACTTCAACTCCAGACTTAGTTTGGAGAATAGTTTCATTCCAGCTCCTATAATCTGTGAGGGTCACCGCTGAGCAGAGGGAAGCAGAGAGGGTTATAGTCACATCAGTGAATGGCGTTCTTACCAGGACCTCAGAGTTACACCGAAGCATTTGTACAGGAGGGCCTTAACCCTGACCAGGGCCTCTAGGCACTATTGCAGAGCAGGTGATGATAACAATAATAACTTTCATTGAAGGAGTCACTGAGCTGAAATACATCTAACATTGATATAAATCTAACAGAACGTCCGTAACAATAAAGTTAACTTTAAGAGCAGTTTCATTTCCATGATGGTTGTTTACATGTCTGAGAAACATTTGTTTTGTACTGTAAGAAAAAGAAAAAACCATAAAAGATCCTTTTATAGGACAACGTGGAAAGAGTTCAGTTCTTTTAAGCCTGAAAGCCAAAAACCAAACAAGTAATTAATATACCATTGTTAGCAAAGTTAAAGAGAAGGGATCTCACGTGCTCTAGTAACATACCGTGGCATGATCAAGCTCTTTTGGCTTAATAAATGTATACATGAATGGTAACAATCCAGAGACTGTCTCTGTTGTTTAATATTTAAGGTGAAAATCTCACATTGATTAGTGGTGTTTTTTTTAGCTTGGTGAGGTTCGTGCCTGCCTGTTGTGCATACACGCTGCATTCAGAGGCTGCTTTGCAGTCTTGGGTCTTGCGTGTCCGTGTTGGATAGTGCAACACTTCTGCAGGAGTACCAGCTGTATCCTGCATCTCATGACAAATATGCCTAACCCCTGGCTCTGTGTATGCACAGGTCTTAAACCTGCATCTGTGCTTGACTCCCACAGATTACAAGGGATTATTATGGATTATTCCTAGGGAGTGAGAAGAGAAACTGAGCTCTGAAGAGGGGAGGGGGGTGGTGGTGATTCAGCAGGGCAGCCACACAGCCGGTCACTGAGAGACCGAAATAAAACCCTGGGAGAGACTTGCTGGCTTCGTGATCTCCAGATTCCTAGCACCTTGTGGTAGCTGCATCTTGTGCATTTTCCAATAAGGGGACTTCTCTCTGGGACAAAACATAAAAGTATGAACAACAAGAGATCGAGCAGGTGCAGGGACTGACTTGCAACGCAGAGCTAAACACCTGGATAAAATGTTTGCTGCAGATGATGCAGCAGAAAGAGAAAAGCCTTTACAAGAAAAGTCCTTGTAGTCTAAAAATGTAGCCCCAAGATGCCAAGTTACACCAGAAAATCATGTAATTCTGCTTGGGATGCAAGGTCCCAATTTTACACGTACTGCTGGGTTTTAATACAGATGACAAGTTAGATAAGGAAAAGACTGAACACGTGGCTGAGTTCTCTCAGTTTAGCTCAGAGACCCCTGAGAGCAAATTAGCAGACGTTCACCAGTACCACATTCATTCCCAGCCAGAAAGATAAAGCCAAAGAGTGATAACTGCGCTCATGTCTATACAACGTCCCTCCTGGAAGCTTCTGAACCCTTTCACACGAGGTACCCACAGAGAGCTCTGAAGCTGTGCCACCACTCAGGGGCCGGAGGAGACGTGACGGTACTGCTGCCCTGCAGCACGATTCACAGGGGACCATGTGGCCAAATACGATGGGGAGGCGATGGCCAGGATGCTCCTGGGCATCACAGCTGTTCTGAGGTTTCTGTGTGAGTTTTACTGACACTGGGAGAGTTTGGTGGCTGATACGTGGTCAGGAGGGCAGCAAGCTGGCTAGTTTTCCTGACGGGATCTTGGCAATCCCACAATTTCAGGGTTTGTCCCGAGAAGCGCATTAAAAGCTAATCCCCTCTGGTTTTGCGTGGCTGTCCTTGCGACTCGGTGCATTCCAGGTCCTGCCTGCATGGTGCCACCACGGCTCCTGGAATAGCTTCAGCCCACTAAGTTTATTAGAATATTAAAAAGAACAAAAGCGTAGCAGAAGAGGACTTGGCTGGGCACCTGGTCCTCTGCACTCCCAGAACTGCCTCAGTGGGAGCTTCTGCCCCCTCAGGAGGAGCTGGGGAGCCTGGAGGGGTCAGTTTGCAGCAGTGTTTACCCCGGGGCTCTAGTCTGATCCCAGCTGGCTGGAGGGAGGGCTCCCTCTTCCCAGATTTCTTGCTGAGCAAAGACCGTTGGCAATGATGCAATAGAACTCACCGTGCAGCATCCTTTGGGCAACCTGGAGTTAAAAATAACTTTCCCCGGTGTGGTGGGAGGCAGCAGAGATGGGGTAATTTTAACTACAGCTGTTACATCTTGTTCTGAGCCTTAATGAGGAAATCATGAAGTCCTACCCACTTCAGAACTCTTTGCTCCTAGGGATGAGGGTGGTGAATGCTGCTTTTGAGACCAGCAGTTAGTGCCTGTATTGCCACATCATCTGGATGAAGTGCAGGGATTTCCCAGTAAAACAGAAAATCATCTCGCAGCCAGGAAGTCGCGCAGCTTTAGGAGAGCTGGTCCCACGCCTGCGCCTCAGCTCCTGCGCCCCAGCAGAGGTCTGGCCCAGGCTCCCCCCGGGTAGACGTCTCAGCCCTGTGAGTCTGGCTGAGATGTGGTCCTGGGCTGGCATTCAGAAACAGGGCTGCTCTGGGTGCAGAAAAGAGGAAGAGACTGCTTCAGCGTTAAACTGCTGAGTGCACAGTACCTGCCCCAGTTGAATTAAATATAACAATTAAATAGATACTGAATTAAACATACGAGTGGCTCAGTTGCTGAGCCACAGAGTCAAATCCTTGTCTGTGCTGAGATTGGGCTGAAGCCAGGGGGCCTTGCTCTGAAGCGTATGTGCAGCTGCCGGCACTTCAGGAACTATGGCTTTGAAAAGAAAATACCTTCCCAGCAAACAAGAAGGGAATCACACGCGTAACTCTCAGGGGATCTGATGACACCTCCCTGGGGAGATGCTGCTAAGGAACACGGCACTGGTTTCTCTTCCCTCTTCCCAACAGCAAAGGGCTCACCGTGCAGCCTTGGGGTGCTCAGACTTACACCGGTGCTTCCCCATGCGAGATGAAGCGCCAGGCTGGTGCTGCCAAAGCAGCGAGTGGCAGGCAACAGCAGCACCTCACGAGGGACGGGTTCATCCTCACCGTGAATGAGTGCAAGGGGGAGATGCGAGGGCCAAGAGCAGCCCGTGTGCCCGTCACACGGAGGGCAGGTAGCACTGACTGACTGTTACTGCCTGTCACCTGGTCATCACAGCCCTTGCTGGGCAGTGGGTGAAAGGGATGCTGTGAATGTGGCCTAATTTTGACAGTCAGCTAGGGCAGCGCACACTCCGTCAGCCTGACAGACTGACTGCCTAGAGCTGCCACAGCATCACCCCCTGCCAGCAGAGTGGCGAGGGTGGCGATGGCAAACACAGGCGTCCCAGCTTGGCCTTTGTTATGGGGATTTCCACCCACGGCCGTGCAGAGACCCGCAGTGGCACAGATGCCATTCTGCAGCTCCCCTGCAACTGGTAAGGGGCAAGTGGAGGTAGTTGCCTACCACCTTCTACCTTCCAAAAGGCCCCAGGACTTCAGGACTGCCTGGAAAGTTGGAAATCAGACGGCTCTGCTCCCGTAGCCAGAAAACAGCTCACTGTGGTCTGTGGGAAGCCTAGGGGCGAGGAGCCTGGCTAAGATGTAGGTTGCTATCTTAAAATATTTTTTGCTAACACAGTGTTTTGTTTGCTACTGCATGTGGTTATTTGAAGATGCTTTGTTGTCAGCATCTGTCCTTGATCACAAATGAGTCTGTCTGTCCTGGCACTCTACCACCATAATGACCTGGAAGAGGGACTGGACCTGGCTGCAGGCTCCTCCAGTCATCCTCTCCCCTCCCTTTCCTAGCACAAGGTCATGTAATTGTGTGATACGGAACAGCTCTAGTGGAAAAGCTTGGGAGAGCTGTCCTCACCCACCACGAGTCCTGGGGAAGCAGAACTCTCATGAGGTGGGGCACTCCAGTTTCACAGCCATGCAGCAAGCCGGTCATCCCACCTGCAAGCTGGTTGAGATCAGGCTGTGGGGCTGAGGAGCTGTGCCTTGGGATCCACGGCCTCACTATAGCCACCCCAGACACGTGCAGCCTTTGGCGAGGACTTCGCCCGTCCTCCCTTTGCATTTCTGACAAGCTTCAACACGCTGGTCCCTGGGGTATTTGCTCCCCTCACTGCTCACCTCCCCATCAGCACACAGGGCCGGGCACTGAGAAGGGGTCATGCCTTTCCCAAGGGAAAAGAGGACACAGAAGACTAAAATTCCCCTCCTGAGCTTGCACAGGTATTCGTCCTTGAGCACAACCTTGCTTTATCTTACTTTACCTTATTTTCCAGCCAGAATTGCAAGTTGGGAAGTAACAGGAGCCTGCTCTCCCCCTCCCCAAATACCCACACACCAAATCCCCAGAAAGCTCCTTGCCAGAGCCAGGGGTGAAAGTGTAAATGTTCCCATCCTCATTTCTCCCTCGACTGTGAACGTCAGAGTAGTAGCATAAAAATGTGGTATTGCGTGGAGCGATCACTGCAGTGGTATTTCTGACTTCGCCTGGAGCAGGATGGACCATAAAACTTGTGAGATAACATGTTGCCACAGAGACTTCCAGCCAGTTTTTCAGGCCTTCGGAGTCTGAATGTTGCCGGCGCATGGGAACCAGCCCACCCAGGGCTGGGCATCGCTAGTGCAGAAAGCAGCAGGTTTCTGTTGTACCACGAACACAGGGCGAGTATTCGCTGCTTCCCCTGTAATGAGATCCTGGAGGTGTTGGGGAAACCTTACCAGGATCCAAGCCACAACGTGGTTGAATTGGGGTATTTGTTGTCATGAGACTGAAAGTATAACTCGTCTGAAGGAGAAACCAAGAAAAATTACGAAGATCAGTTCAAGAGAAGCTTTGGGTTATTGTAATTGATGTGTCACCTGTGGATCTACAATGAGTTTAAAAACACTGAGAAAGACCTTACTCCCTGATGGACCATCAGGACCTGACCAGCCCCACCTGGGATCCCCACCCTGCCCGTGGCCCAGGATCCCATTTTAGCCCTGCCTGGGGCTGTCTATCCCTGTTCCCGTGGTCCTGTAGGATGTGGGTGTTCAGCCCTACTGGGCTGGACTGACCCCTGCCCATGCATGGCCCATGCTGCTGCCCAGAGGAAGAGCAGCACTTAAGGTGAGAGGTGGATCTGCCCCATTGGGGATGCTCCTGGCAGCCCTGATACTGCTCTCGCCTAGCCTGCTGCACCTGGGAATAACCCTGGTGGAACTGGGAAGTCAGTCCCCCTCCTTCCTTGTTCTGCTTCTTGGTACTGCTGCTGCTTCTTGCTGCTGAGAGGTCCCTGCTGTCTCCTGCAGCCAGTCAACGTGCTGGCACTCGGCAGAGGGTGCTGGATCAGCAGGAGCAGAGGGAGCTGCTTTCCACTGGCTCGCCAGCAGTTTTCTGAAGCTCCTCTGGATATCACTCTGCTCCCTGCTTCTCTGAGCCTGCTCTGTGGGGATTAGCCACACTTGGTGGAGACCTTTGCAGATGAAGGAATCATCCTCCACCCCTTGGAGACAGGGATTTGCATTCCCTTTGCTGACACTGTGGGCCAGCTCTGCCTCTCTGTGTCACCTAAGAGTTTTCTGTAGCACTGAATCCCTCAGCAAGGAGCAAAGTGCTGTTCTTCCTGCTCACCCACAGTCGAGCAATGCTTCTCACTAGCAACACCACCAGCATGCCTGGAAAGCAGGGCTCTGTGCAGGAGAGAGGGTGCCAAACCCCCAGAACAGTCCAGTCCTGTCCTGTCCTGCTCGTACTGCTGCTGCCTGGGCAGCATCCCCCAGGTATGCAACCCTTCCTCCTCCTCCTCCCTTGCTTCCTTCTGAACCCTTCCTTTGTTTCTCAGCTCCTGGGAGATCCCTTAGGTTAATTGCTCAGCTGGATCAATACTCTTCCAGCTGTGCTCTGGCACTAATTGGCGAGGGGCTTGGAGGGTCAACTGTTCCCAGGGGGGCAGCGAGCCGCTCCCAGGCTCCTCTCAGCAGCGGCTGTGTTCTTGTCACGGCGCGTGTGGCTTTGTGTCAGGCCAGGCTGCCATCGCTCTGCATTGAGGGGCTCACCAGCACGGGGGTAACTGGTGCGTGGGAAGCTCTGGCAGGCACAGGTCAGCTCCCCTGCGCAGGGTGATGTGTTCAGGGCTGGGGATTCAGTGGCCTGAGGCGTGACTGCGGCCACAGGAGTAGTGACACCCCTGTGTTTTGTAGCACCCGGTGGCTCTGGGGGTGCCCAGTCTGCATTTTGCTGCTGAAGAGGAGACAGAAATGCACAGGCAGATATACAGGGTCTTTTGAAAGAGTTTGCTCAGCTGTAGTTTGCTATCCAAAAACATTTCCGTGCCTGGGGGACAGTGACCATCCCTGGCTGAGCTCTCCGAGCACTCCGCACCAAAAGGGGGGATAGACCCACAGCTGGAGCTGGTGGCCCCTGCGCTGGGGACAGTGAGCTGTTGGCAGGGACATCAAGAGCACCTCAGGAGGTTGGTAGACCTTTTTTTTTTCCCTGTTGTTCCTTAAAGCAAGTTTCCCTTGCAGACTTGGCTGGGCCAGGACCACAGTGCCGATGGGAGGCATGGGTAGGCGTACCATGTACCATGGGGGCAGCACGGCACAGGGGTGCTGTGGGGTCAGACAGGCACACAGGGATGTGGCAAGGGTGCCACGGGGGACAGTGTGACATCTTGGGGAGGCTACGGGGACACAGGACAGCCTGCCACAGGACAGGTGTGACTGTGTGTGGCTGAACAGTGAGTCACTGGGTGTTCCCAAGGGGTTTGGAAATCTGAAGCAGCCCTGCCTGCAGCCCAGGTGGCAGTGGCAGGGAGCAGGCTCACCCCGAGAACAGCTTTCCCACGTGCAGTGTTTCCCCCGGCCAGAGCAGCCCTGGGAAGCTTTGGGCCCATGCCATGCTGATGCCAGAGCCTCCCACCCCGGCACTGCCAGAAGTCACTTGGCTCTAAGCAGCTGCTGAAAACAACGCAGCACTGTAAGGTGAGCAGATTTGCCACACCACCTCCAGCTGGCTCCCACCCAGGCTGCCACAGGAGGGCCATGGGGTGGTGGGTGGGAGGCCGGGCTGTCCCCAAGGTGCTGGCCCTGCACTGAAAACCCCTGGGGCCCTTCCAGACACCTGCCGTCTGCATGCAGAGGGGAGCTGGCAGGGCATCCCTGGCTTGTGGGATAAGCGTGCAGCAAAGTCCCTCTTGCCTTGGTACCCAGGCTCCTTGGCTCCGAGTGTTAAGCTATTGCTCATCCCTCTCCCCTGTGCAACCCAAGGGGTGTTTTAACTTGTCTGCAAGCCCAGGCACCCGCTGGAGCCCCAGTACGTGGTGCCTTACGGTTGTGCTGTGCCCCGCAGTCCCCCCACAGACGCGACAGCTGTTGGTGCTGTGGCCCAGCCAGGTGCCACAAGCACTGGGTGTCCTGAGTGCTGCACGGAGGTGAGCAACTGTCCCCAGGCCCTGAAAAAGTCCCTTTCAGCCCTGGCATCTGCCTGAGACAATTCAGCCACTGGCACAAAGCACAGACAGAGCTGAGCCACGACGGTGCTGCCGGCCATGCACGGGCTGGTACCGCACCACTGGGCTGAGCCCCAGCCGCCGCCTGCTGCCCTGAAAGGCTCTTTGTGGCCCTGGCTGCTGCAGCCAGACCCTGCACCATCCATCTCCGCTCCTGGTCCCCTGCTTGCAGCAGGATCCTGTGCATGGATGCTTTTGTGACTTTCTGACCTGCTGCAGTCATGCTCTGGTTTGCACCGTAACTGAAACCCGTGCCAAAATCCTCCAGAAATCACTCAGAGCAACGTGCGTATTTGGGGGTTTGCTGTAGATGTGGCCACTCTTGAGCTGTGCTGGGCAGAAAGCCTCGTGTGCTGATGTCTGGGGCGTGATGCTCTCCCAGGATGTGCATCCCATCTGGATGCCACACGTCCCACATGGCAGTGAGGGTCACCAGCTCCATTCGCTAACAATGACCCACTTAAGAGCCGCTCATGTTGCCCCGAGGTCCATGTCCAGGAGCTAACTTGGCCCTGGGTGCACACTTGCACACGGCTCTGCCCAGCAGCACTGGGGCTTTGCTTTGCTGCTCTGTTTGGCTGCTAATGCCATTACATGTGAGTAAACGGGGCCTTAGGTGGTCCTAGGCTGGGCTCGGTGGTGCTGTGTGCCTGGCACGTGCAGGGGATTGCACCAGGGAAGCAGAAGAAGGGCAGATGTCCTGGTATCCGAGAATAACACTGGGCATTTTTCTTTCCCATTCCAGGAGTTGGTTGGTGTCCTGGAGGACTGCATCTTCTGACTGCTGTTTCCCCTCTTCTGTAACTCTTTAGAAAAAAAATCCACGCATGCTAACTCCATCTCGAAGATGGAAGAAGTGTGCTTAATTCCCAGCCCAGCTGTCTGCCAGGCCTCCAGGAGGTAGGAGACACGCTACAGCCCTTGTGCTTGGCACCTCCAGGGGATGCCCGCCAGGCTGAGCTCCTGCTCCTGGAAAACACGGCTGGGGTGCTGCTTCCCTCCAGCCACCCAGCTCCCAGCCGGTGGAGACGGGACTGCCGAGTCGCTGAGATCTTGGAAATGTGCTTTTCAACAGCATTCATCCCGGTTTGATACAGCAGAGAGAAAGGGAATCCGCGAGGAATTACCCAGGGGCCTGTAGACGTCTGTTAGACCGCAGCAAGGATGAAAGCAGATGAGCTTTTTTTAGGACTCAGCTGAAATGCTCTTTAAGATCCACTCTCAGAAGTGCTTTGAGCTGAGCTGGCGGCTTTGATCCCGAGTGCGGTGGGAGAGCTCACAGGGGCTCCTGTAGCGCCGCAGCAGCAAGCTGCAGGCTGGGGCAGACAGGAGATTTTGAGCTAGTAACAGTGTTCCCAAAGCAATTGCAACTGTTCCGGAGGATTTCTGTAAGCAAAGGCAGCAAACAGGCGGGGCTGGATTTTTAGCCGGCTGGTAACCAGGTGGTGGATGTGTCTTAAGCTGTAACCACACCAGTGCACATCACACCCCCACGGCAGAATTTTTAAAACATCGCATTCCTTAAAAGACCTAATTTTGGAGGTGGTATGAGTGCTGTCAGTGGCAAAACCTACGGAAGCCTCTGCAGCAGCAGCGGCCCCTGAGCAGCCAGGGTAAAATGCAGCCGCGGCTGCTTGGAAATGCTCCCCAACCTGGGGGTCTGCACCCCTGGGGACGAGCTGTGGGTCACCTAGCTCGGGCTGTGGCCCCTCTGACAGCCCGATCCTTGTTACCTTCCCACCCTTTTGGGATCAGCCCTTTTCTAGCCTGATTACAAGCCTGGCTGGAAATGCAGACGACTCATGGTTTCGGTGTGAGTCACAGAAGGTTTGGTGGCTTTTCTCTCCTTGCAGCTCCAGGCTCTCGGGGCTGAGGCAGTTAGCTGGCGGCATCAGCCTCCTTGCCCCGAGGAAGCCGATCTGCAGCCCTTATACTTGTGGAGAGAAGTCTGGATGTGCCCTGAGCAGGCTCAGGGGGAGCAAGTAAGAGTCCTGAGTGTTATTTTGAAGACCTTTCCTCTTTTGGGGGAAAAGAGACCCCTGAGGTGGGTGGTGGGGTGGCTGGGCTTCCCAGGGACCCCTAGAGCATCTGCTCCCAGGGTGCTGGGCTTGGTGCTTGCCATGCATCCCTCTCCTGGCCCCAAGGCGGGCAGAGCCGCTCACCTCTCCCAAGGAGTGCAGAGACCTGCCAAACTCGCTCCCCTCCACGGCAGGAGTTCCTGCCATGCTGGGTTTGCAGGGAGAGGCGGGTTTTTAATTAAGCAGATTGTTACAGCTGGGGGACACAGACAAGTTCTCGGGTAGGCAAACCCTTCCTTGTGTCTGTCGGGCCAGCACAGGACCTCAGCTCTCCCTGCAAGTGTTGTCTCACACCGTTGGGGACAGAAGCAGCAGTTCTGGTACGCAGTGTTGCCCCGGAGGTCATGTAACATCTGGGAGGTGAGGGGAAGCCTGACTGAGCTACAGTCATAAAACACTTCAGAGAGGAAATGTCTTATCTGTGTGATATGTGCCACTGCCTTTTATTTGGTGTGCTGCGTTTGAGGAGAGCATGGTGCTGCGCCAAGGCAGAGACCTGTGGCTCCATCCCCTGGCACACAGTGGGGGACTGCTGCCAGATGTGTCCTCTGCTCCCCGGTCTCCTAAGCCGAGTGCTCAGCCAGCCATGTGTTTGAGCACCGAGTTCCCGCAGGGCTGGGCTGGGTCCTGGGGGTCCCACATACCAGCTGTGCTGGTGGGGCTCTCCCACACGTTTTGCTCGGGTACCGCTGTGACTGGGCCCCACAGTGTTTGCAGCACCTTCCAGTTCTGCAGCGAACAGTGACCCTGCAGGACTCCACATATCTCCCCATCCTCTGCTTTGTGACCCTCTCTGTCTGTCCTCTGCCCATCACCCAGCTGCGAGCCTCCTCCCCAGGCCAGAGCCCAGCAGGGCCAGGTGCCTTGGGCTCAGCTGGCTCTCCCAAGCTCCCTGCTCAGACTCGTGCCACCGTCACCAAGGCCTCCGCAGCCTCCAAGACTGTTCCCAGCCTTCAAAAACGCTGATAATACCCCTTAGTACTCAAAGGCTTAAAGAAGCTCGCAGCAGCTGTAAACTGTGGGAGCTGTCTTTTGGGTAAAACTAGCTTGGAAATGCTGTTAATAATTAGCTATGGAAACACATTCAGAAGCAATACGAAATATCTCAGGGCAAATCTCTGCAATGGGCACCACTGACATCCTGCCTGGGAGCCCAATGACACCAGCACCACATATCCAGCTTCGGCATCAGTTTGTAATGTCAACATAACCCTCTGGTATAATAGCAGCCCTGTCATTTATGCTTACTTATCAGTCTATTTATACTCTCTCTAAGCAAGCCCATTATTTTTTGGGATAAAATTGGCTATCCAGAGAGGTTGAAGTCAGGGTCAGGAGGAACATGAATACCCATTTTCTAATTCTGGCACTATAAGCCTCCCAAAGGCAAAGGCTGTCAGTATTATTAGCAGACATTACTGCGCAGTGGGAAGACAATTACTGTGGGAGAACCATTCCTCCTGGGCTTAATGATTCACCAGCACATGTGAGTGCCATTAATCCCCAAGGGAGCAGGGGCAGGTGGCCTCATGAACATGGTATTCTCTGCTCGAGCGATGCTGTAGAGAGGTTCTCCCCTTCCCTGGGTATCTCAGAAAATACTCTGAGAGGGTGCAGGGCTGCTCTGCAGTCACGGGGGCCAGGCACTTGAGCTGGACCGTGCTTTGGACTTTTCCAGTGTGACCTGATACTCTGTGATGGGAGTCCTTGCTCACCTGGTGGGTCTTTGCTGTTGAGTAAAGACTGTTGTTGCAGCAACAGCTATACCATGCAGAGTCAGGAGAGAAGCTCAGCACATTCATTTGCCTTTTAGGTGTTTAGTAAGCTCCTAGTTGCTCTGCAGTTCCCTGCAGGAGAGATCACAGCTAGGCTTCATGGACAAAGCAGCTGCGAGCAGCGCCTGGGGATGCTCCTCTGCCTTTGTGGCCATGGGGCATCCTGGCTATGGCAGCCAGGTCCTGTACAGGGCTGTTCTGTGCCAGCTGGTTCAACATGTGCGACACAAGCTGGTGTGGGCTGTGGGGTAGTCAGTTTGTAATGGAAATACTGCCTGCAGAGCTCCCTTTGCTCCTCAGCACACTCTGAAACTCCTGTCCCTTATATTATATAGTTTGTATGAAATCATAGGTGATTTCTGAGCATAATAGGCACAATTAAATGTATGATGATACACAGAGGAATTTATATGGGGGCTGCAAACTAAAGAGATTCTCTTCCCAGCAAAGGCTTGTACATTGGATTTACTGACTGCCCTTGAAGAGAGAAGGTTTATAAGAAAAAAAAATAAAAAGCCTTTTTTCCCTCAAGCTTGAAAAGGCTGGTAAGAATCTGTATTCAATTGTTATTTATTGCCATAGAATATTTGTTTGACAGTTGTAATCACTGTTTCTGATTACACAATGTATACCTCCAATGTGTCTTAAAGCTTAATTGCCCAAACTTTTCTGTTAGCAATGAGATAATACAATGACCTTCTTGCATCAACAATTAATTTATCCTATAGCAGCTTGTGGCACCTGCTGCCTCCCACTTCAGCTCTGTGTGCTCAGGAAAGGCTGTTTGCTGGCTGTGCCGCACTCCTGCGAGCCTCCGAGCCTCCGTGAGGCATGGCTGGTACAGTGGAGCAGTGGCGTGGGTGGTGATGGAGGGGACGAAACCCAGGGAAGGAGTGGCTGTGGGGACCAGGAAGGCAAGCAGTGATACAGGAGAGACATAAATACAGAGTTAAACCAGCACAGAGTTAAATCCTTCTGCCACAGCGAGCAGAGAAGTGCCTGTGGGCTGCTTTTTAGGGTTTCCCTGGCAGAGTGCCCCTGGGACAGGTAGGGAGCAGAGATGGTGCTGCCCCTCCACAGGGGTCAGCTGGGGGCTGTGTGTGTACCCTCCTCCCTGCGCTCTGTTGCAAGAGATGCTCTTGCTCACCCAAACCCCCAGGGCGGCCGGGTGCTCACACAGCCCCTGCAGCAACTCAGCATGATATCGGGGCTTCCCTGGTAACAGTAAAGCCACGGGAAGGAGGAGTTGCCCTTTGGCATGCTCCAAAAGGCAGCATGCCGTAAAATTCATTACCCTCAGACTAGTTTTATTCCTCCTGTAAAACACATTTTGTGCCTAATCTTGGTAACGCAATGACTCTTCACCACCAGCCTGGCAGTGCATTTCACTGCTGATGAGTAACAAGAGAAGCCTCGCTGCGGCGGCTTGGCAGGCACATATGGTACCCTTTTTCTGGAGACATATTTTCCCCCGACAGGCTGTTTTGAGCTTCTTTAACCTGAAATCACCAGCACTTGTTTTACAACGCATCACATGCCGGGTGAGATGCCACCTCTCTGTCTCTGTAGCCTGGTGGATGTGCCCCCAGGATGACGTGCAAGGCTGAGGTCGGGGTCTAGCCCTGGCTGCCCACAGCCTGGGGGTATGTGCAGGGCTTGGACCCCTCCAGGAAAGCCTTCAGCCCGTGGTCAGAGACTCACTGACATGTCTGCCCTCCAGAATGAGCCACAAGAGCCATGTTAGACCAGGACAGGGTTAATTTCTCCTGGTGGCCACCTACGGCCCATTTAAATCTATTTAAACCAGTTTTCAGAGAGGAGCATCTCTCCATGCTACCCACAAAGCAGCCGGTGCTCTGCTGGCCCCATGTACAGAAAAACAAACAGTCTTCATTTCTTCACCAAAGGAAGGCAGAAGAAATATTGCTTATGGAGAACCTTTGCTGAGCAAGGAAAGAAAAGCTTTTATGCATTGTATCAGGCTGGTGGAGTTAGCTCATGAGAAAGCCAACCCCCAAAAGAGGCTGCAGAACCAGCAAAACCACTGCTCACCTGGAGCTGCCTGTGCTCCTTGCACCCTGTGCCAGCTCTGCCTCCTGCCATACAGCGTCCCCAGCCTTTGCCCTCCTCCCGGGCTCTCCTCCCCAGCTCTGCTCACTGCCCCCTGCCCTGAGATGATCTCAACCACAGATTGCTATTTGGTTCACATTTTGGTATAGGGGGAGGAGGTTGTAGCATCTGCCTTTCACTCCCGTCCTTGTTTTAGAATGAGTCACCGGAATGAAGGAGCTGAGCAACAGGCAAGAGGAAAATTCGCCTTGTGATGGTGATTCAGCCTCTGTGGGGTGGTGACAGAGTGAGCAGAGCTATTGTTTCTCCCCATCATCTGATGACAATAGTGCTCTTGCCCCTCTTATGACATTTCATTGTAGAAGAAGAAATATGAACAAAGTGATGTGTAAAATAGTGATGAGTAAGTCCCTGCTTCAGGGAGCACCCTCTGGCTCTCTCAGTCTACCCTGAAATCCAGGGCATCTTGCTGTGCAAACAGCCAGTCCTTCTATTGCCCAGGAATGCTGTTGCTGCACTGCCAGTCCCAGGAGCAGCTCAGTGCACTGGAGGGATGGGAGCTAGCTCAGTGCATGCAGATGAAGGAGTGCTCTGCTGTGGTGGCCTAGGAGTGCCACACCAGCTGCTTGTGCGGACTGCATCAGCAAATTCCTGCATCTGTATGCCACCCAGCATCACCTTAATGAACTGGTTTATTAGGGACATGGCACAGTCATGCACTGCGAAGATGATCTGAGGTTTGAATGGCTTCCCCATGAGGGATGGTTCAGTAGGTTAGGTCAGTTCTACAGACTGCAAAAATAAATGACCCAGGGAGAATATTATAGAAGCCTACTGAATACTGAGTGCTGTGACAAATAGGGAACGGTTATCCTCTGCCTCTTCTCATATGAGGTTTGCAGGCATCAGGTGAAACTAGAAGAAGCCTGTTCACAACAACAAATGAGGAGATATTAATTTACAAAATTTGTAGCTAAGCTGTGAAACTCTTTGCTGTGTGGCATAGAGGTTACTAAAATTTTACAAGGATTCAAAAAATGCTTCATTGGATTAATGGAAGAAAATACCTGGTGGTCACTAATCCAAATACAATCCCACTATGAAGTGCCTGAATAAATTGCCAGCAGACATGGGGAGGACATTTGGAAGCCATATTTGCAAGCTCCCCTAGACACTTACTCTTCCCTTGGCACACACTGGGGCGATGCACCACTGGTCCGACTCACTGTCACTGCTTCCATGTCCCTTTGCTCCAAGTGGCAAAATGAATATGAAGTTGAACCGGGAAAGCTTAAATCAGCATTCACTGACTCTAGCGTTTTCTTCTCCTGGTTCTTTTTACATATTTTGCATTTGTATTTTAGATGAAGTCCTAGGAGCTGCGTGTAAGATTAATGCATGATTGACAGCAGCTTCAGGATATTCAGGCAGCAATAATAAGTGTATTATTGACAGTGAATATTCATAGGGATAGATCAGCCTGGAGGATTAAAAGACACATTCTAGAGGGGTGGATATAATGAAAATGGGGGCAATCAAGTAAATTAAGCAGAAAAGGTGTAGCTTTATTGGCCCTTTACAGTCACTGCCTCTGAGTTTGCTTCAATTTATAATTACTGTTGCCGGAAGGTAACAGCTATTACCAGTGGCTACAGATCCCTGGGCTCTTTGAAGTCCTGAACAATAGACCACAGGAGGTGCTACAGGACCTTCTTCATCTTCTCCCTAGTCTACACCGTCCCTGGGTCATGCAAACAGCTGGCGGCTGTTTCGACCAGCAGTGTTCACAGTCACCTTTGATCGCAGCCACCCTTGTAGTAGCTTCAAGGAATAGGTTTCATTTTGGTAGAATAAAAATCATTTGTTGCCTGATCGTATCAAAACAACTGCGAGGAAGGTAGTCTCTGTATCTGCCTGGGCAGAGAGGGGAGGTGAGCTGGTCTGGGCAGTGCCGAGATCCATCGAGGGAACTTTCTCCCCTCCCGACTGTCTGGTTCAGCTCAGTGACAGCAGCACCCCAAAGCCCAAGCTGGGTTTGCTTTGGCCATGGCTTTGTGTAAGTGTGAAATAAAGCATCAGGCTCATCCTCAGATCCAACAAGCACAGTGAAATGCAGAGGGTGCAGAAGGCCAGCACTTATCTCTCACTTAAACCCACAATCTAATAATAAAACCTCAAAATTAAAACCAACATGGATCTCTAATTCAAGTGTGCTCTCCTTAATTGCTAGCCACTTACAAAGAGATTCATCCCATACACAACAAGAGCCATAGATACATTTTAATTTCTCCGTAAGATAAAAATACCATTTAACTGTTTGCCATGTGGTTTTGCTCTAATTTCATACCATTAAGATGTTAGAACATGGCAGTCCCATTTTCACATGCTGCATGGGTACAAGCAGATGTTTTGTTGGCCTGCCCACTACCAGCTGATTTAATCTGTTTCGTCTAAGGTTTTGCAGCAATGATAATAAATGACTCACGCTGAGCATGGGGGTTTTATGCTTTCCATGTGCAGAAACCATAGAAAGGACAGAGCTTTCCCTTCCTATGTACCTGACACCTGCCAGGTGCCGCTCAGGACTTTCTGCACCATTTTTGCACAATGCTCTTGCTATGGCCTAGGAACCTGCACAAGTGCTTTTGCAGATGGGAGATTGCTTCGGTCTCTTCGCAGGTGTTGTCCTAATTAGACAGCTCTGAACGTGAAGGCAAAAACACCCTTTCCTTGGATCATAGGAAATAGGTCAGGAGCAAATTCATGGATCCTCAAATCTGATCGCTTATTACTCAAGCAACCATATGATGTAATATCTTTCATAAACATTGGGACTTGCCCTGTGCTATTCCTGTATGGAAGGTGCTGCAGACACCCACAGATCTGATGGACAGAAACCTTGTTTTAGAAAAAAAAGTATCACAGCCCAAGTTTTAATTCTGGCCAGATGATACCAATTTGTTCCTGTGGCAACACCAGCCTAGACAGCCCCTCTCACTCCCAGCTGCTCTGCTCAGGTACCCATTAGTATATAACCACCTCTGCTCTCAAGTTTTAATTTTGTAAATGAAGGTGTGAGACTGGTGGGACTCATCTGGGCTACCAGTTTGCTGTCTGGGCGAGTATGTGATGGGGTGACAGTAGCATCATGCATTGCTGTAAGTACCATGAGAGGTAGGAGAGGGCTCTGCAATGGCCAGAGGTGGAACTGCCCTATCTTTGTCTAACTGGGAGACAGCAAAAGGTTTCTGACCCCTGAAATGGTGTTTTGCTGTAACTAGAGCAAGGTCACCCTTTGAACAGTGCAAATACAGATCTCCTGTGTGAGTGAGTTGGTTTTAGACCTTGTTTGATTTACCTTCTCTTGTTGTGTTCTGGGGGGGTGACAGAAGGTGTTTCACTCCAGCCTCACTTTTACTTCAGTAGATTTCAGTATCTCCTGAATTGCAAGAAACTCCAAAACAAGTCCTTTGGGTCTCTAGGAAGCCTCTCCCTTGCTCCATGTCTGGGGCTGGGTTTAGGTCTGTTTGGTGCTGTGGATGTTTTCTGTTTCCTCAGGGTCTCCTGAGCCATGCCATGAGCCTGGAGATGCTCACTGTATCTCTGACTCTCTGCCTGTCCCATGTTGTACCCCAAAAACTTTGAGCCTGATGGGTTCAGCCCCTTGGCAGGCAAGGGCTGCCAAGGAGAGGATTGCAGGGAGCCAGAGCACGGCAGTGCGCTGGCAAAGCCCCTCTGACTCCCAGAGAGTAAAGCACAGGGTATACAGCTCCTCTGCAGCCAGTGGGCAGCACCCACATTACATACATGTCTTTGCAGTATGCAAAGCTGGAGTTTGTGGGCAGACAAATATTGTAGTGCCAGCGGTATCCCCCTTGCTTGAGCCTCCTCTGCACCTCCCTAGACCAGCTGGGTCTCATTCTGCCCTGCTCTTCCTCCAGCCCCCACACTGGGTGCTACCTGTGTGGCAGCTCTACTCCATTCCTGCTGAGGAGCAGGGGTGTTGAGGTAGAAAATGCCCCTCATCCCCAGCCATATAGCCCTAAATCTTGAAAACTTCAGGATTAACACAAACTTTTTGTTGGAAGCCACTCATGCAGCATAGCCTCGGCTTTCAAGCTGAATCTGCCTGTGTTTAGCCTGGAAAACTGTTCTCCTAGCCATCTGACACAATGTGAGTTCATGGCTCTGCTGAAAATCCTTGCTGTCAGAATCATGATTCAATATGCTGGCTTCCAGCTCTCCAGGATGGCTGCTGCCTGGCCTCCCCTGGTCTAGCACGCTGCTTTTCAGAATTTTCCTTTTGCCTCCAGTGTGGTTATCTCCTTGCTTAACTGTTCATTCCCAGCAGCCTGTGCCTTTCCCACACCCACCATTGTTGTTCTAGAGAAAAGTAATTAAACCTGCTTCCTTCTGTGGACCTGGAAGACCTCTAGTTCTGCCCCTGTGTCACTGTGCCACAGCCTCACTTCTTTCCTTGCTCTCGTTTGTTGACATGGCCGAAAATCCTGGTGTTATTTACTGATTAACTCTGGCTGCAAGCACGGCGCTGCCCGTTGCTCCACCTCTCCAGCTGGCCCTGGGCTGCACAACTTTGCAGGGCTCCCTCCCTCACTAGCTGGAAGTGACTGTGGATTTTTCTTGTGCTACAAGCAAGTCTGTTTTCCTCTTTATTTTGGGTTCAGTTTTCCCTGGGCTGTGCAGCACAGAGCTGCTTGGCTGCTATCAGTGCTGCAAACTGCCCCTGTGGTCTGGAGCCGCCTGCAATTCTGCTATGCAAGATGTTTCCTCACATCTGTGTTACTGACTTCCCTGCTCCTGTTGCTTTGCCAAAAGCCTGCCTTGCCTGAGTAAGCAAGAGGTTCCCCTCTTGTCCCGGGAAGCATGATGTGGCAGGACGTTGGTGACCCTGCTCTGCACTGGAGCTGGCTTGGGGCACAGGTTGCCTGTGACCTGTGAATTAGCTGAATGTGGGCAGGTCTGTGGGTGGATGTTTGCTCCGAGGAGATTGGTGAGGAGTTGTTGGAAGGGGTCTGGGCTGTGATACAGTTTATTGTTGGGTAGCAGCCAGGCTGGTCCTGGCAGCTCCCAACCTGGGATGGGAGCTTACCCCTTTGGCAGCCCACGCTAGTTAGTGTTCCCTTTTTTTAACCCTATTCATCAAGATCTCTAGGTCTTCTCTGATTTCTCAGCACTATGTGGACTTGTGCTTCAGTTTCTCATTAGTGATATAAAGCTGGTTTTTGCTGGTGTGTTTAAAAGCTTTGAGATGTTGCAAATGCTCGTGCTGCTCTGTACCAGCAAGTAGGGAGCACTGTCCCAGGTCTGGTTCTCCACTGTGGCTCTGTCAGAAGTCTGGCTCACAGGGAACGGTGTGGAGCACGCTAGGCTGACAGCAAGCATGCTGGAGGACAGAACTGGGGTTCAAAATAATGACAAATTGAAGAAATAAGCAAATCTATGCTATATTTCTGTAATATACTTGTGAAAACAGAAACTTAACTCAGATTTTGCAATATCCGTTGCTGTGAAATGCCTTTTTGTGTTTGCCTCTGCACTCCTGCATTGCTGTAGATGCTGTGCTGCAGGCAGGAGAACCCATCCCTGATGGCAGCATGAGAGCTGTCTGAGGGGGGGTGTATATTGTTGTGCAACCACCATGAGATGGCACGGGTGTTACCTTCTGCACAACTTTTAGTTTTGTTCTTTTTGCTGCCCTGGTGAAGACCCCTGTGTTTCCTGACACTGTTTTGGCTTTGCTACAGCTGTCACCCTTCAGAATGCCTTGTTATTTCCACGTTGCCCATCACCTCCCAGCTCAGTGAATCAGTCCCTCATTAGCTCCTGTCTCCTGCTGCTTTTTCCTGCTCTGCTGCTTTAATCCTGCTCTGAGCTGACAAGCAAGGCATACTGAAAGAGTGGCTAGGATATGCTCCAGAAATAATGCTTCCCTTTTAAACCTTTGGTAATTCCCTTCTCTTTGGTCATTCCGCAAAACTCCTGCTTACCTTAGTCTAGTTGTGAGACCACAGTCTTCCCTATATTGACTGCTACAATCTGCTGCCAGAAATCTCCCCATTGAAACCATTAGTGCTTATAGCTTCCATGCTGTATAAGCTAGGAGCACAAAAGCAAACTACATCTATTGTGATTGCAGTCAAGCTGAAGGGGGGAATTGTGTGCCATAAGGCACTTGCGTGCTGAGGAGCTCACAGGCATACGTGGCACACTTGCTGGCAGGTGTGCAACCAGAAAACAGCATGGGGATTGTCCTGTGGGTGTGGGGTGCCAAGGGACTGCGGGTGGCTTTACCAGTTGTACGCACTGAGTTGCCTTTACTTCCATTTGAGGGCTCACAGTCTGGGGTTGATTTTTTTGTGACCCTTCTGGTTTACACCCCTTTAAACGAGTGTCAGTCCTCCTGATGGCCCCTGCAAGGGGACTGCTGGCAAACTTGGTTTTGGCAGGAAAAATTAACAATATAATTTCAGCTCCATGGAGAATTTCATGGCAGGATCTGTGGGTATCTGAACCTAGAAAAGGTTATTAACTCTCTAGTGAGCGGAAAAGTAAGGACTAGCTGACAAGGCTGATGTTGGTGTCATAGGCAAGCTGAGCTTGTGTTCTCCCAGATGCTATGGAGAGGCCCAAACCAGCATCCTTAAACTTTAGAACCTTTGTCCATATTAAATCTTTAACTGGCCCCTTTATCAGCTCTGAGTTTACCCTGATTTAATTTAAGATTTAGTTGATTTAGGAATTTTAGGAAGATTTAATTGCTTCCACATTTCTGCAGATCTGTTAGCTTGCAGTTGTACGTTGCTCAAAAAAAATATTGCAAAAATCAGCATGTGAATTATTCAGCTCAAAGGCCTTGGCTCATTCTCATTCAAAAGCAATGTGTGTGACGAACATGAGCACACAAACAGAGCAGAGACCTGGGGAGTGACAATTCTTTACAGATGGGGCTGTGAGGCAGGAGAGGGGCAGTTTTCACTGGAGGGGGTGCGGAGTTAGAGCCCTGGAGGGAGCAGCCTGGGGGAGGGTTGGGAGCGGAGCATTGCATGTAGTCTAAAACTTCTCAGGTTTTCGTAGAATTTCAGCTTTGATATTCAGTCACTGACTTCTGCTCATTCACTTGGTGTCTTATAAGGTATTGCAAAAAACCCACCAAAACTCGATTATGTGGAGTGCTGCTTTGCTTAAAGAATAATAGTAAGCATTGATGTAATAGTGACAAAATTGTTTTAAAGCATTCCTCTAGCATCTTACATATGCTAGTCCAGAAATGGCCCTTATTACCTGGAGAATCCAGTGATGTTGCCTCTGTGCCATGTGGCACCCTGTTCCTGGGCATTCATTATTTCTATGCTTTTGAGTTCTAATTATCTTCAATATCTGATGTGTGAGGTAGGGGAGAAGGGAGAAATGAATAAATTGGAATAATGAGGAAGAAAGTTTGCTCTATTTGCATTCAGAATTTTGAACAGCCTATGTGTAAGCATTTTTGATGAAAGCCAGAATGTATGAGTATTAGTTATCAGCAAGAAACAGTATTAATAGACAATTGCAAAATATTCTTTCCACAGGAAAGGGCCTTGCATCCTGAGGCAATATTTCCAGTTTTCCGATGGCTCTGGTCACTTATAACGGGTTTTCTCTATTTTATGCAGCTGTGGTCTGGCACATTGAATGGCAGGGAAAATTTTCAAGTTATGGTTTGCAGACACTGGGTTATTAAGTAAGTCCTGTACAGACAGAATAATAGCTGCCTGTGCCTTTTTTCTGAGTTGGAACAATTTCTTTCTCAAAACAGCAGGCTTTGAATGTCTGGTTTTTCTAAACACAGGATGATTCTGTCCTCTCTGACTTGTGAAAACATGCAATGAATCTTTCCACCTCTGCTCTTAGCACACAGGACAAAATGTAAAGGCTCCTGTATTTTGTTTCCTGTTGACTTCTGCAGAGGTCAGATAGTCAAGTCCTCTAATCCTTTTTGTGCCTCTATTTATGCCTGGGACACTTACCTACTTCTCACATGTGTCCCGAAAATAAGCACAACAGAAATTAGGATTCTTGTGTCAAAGGTATAAAGAGCAAAGAGCAGCTGCTTTCTTGTGCTGGTCTGGGAACAGGCACGGTGCCTGGGAAGGATGGGTTTGCATGCGGCAGCAAAGCAGTGTGTGTTCAGATCTGAGGTTGGCTGTATGTATTGTGCTTGTAAAGTGTAGGTCAAGGACTTCTAGTTTTTAATACTGAGCTTTTATTTTACAACTTGATGAACAGAACTAACTACACTCACTGCTGGTAGCCAGCAGAAAATAGATTAATACAGCCTTAATCATGGCCAAGAGCAGGTATGGTTTGCCTAACGCCACAGCCTGCACTGGGCAATTTTCTTAATATGTGGGACATAATTATATCTTCAGAAAATGTCTCATTACAACAAGGCAAAAAAACTTAAGCAGTAATGCAGAAAAAATGGGCCCATGTTGATCTGGGAAAGGGAAGCTCACCTGCCAGCAGGCTGGTTTTGTTTGTGCTTTGCTATGGCAGTTATTTGCTCCTGATCTTCCCTCCAGTATGTCAGGTTCCTGGATCCCACCCTCAGAGTTGCATGGGTGTAATAGTGCAAAAGCCTTATGTGGAGGAATGAATAAAGCCAAGGAATGAATAAAGTAACAGGAATTCCACTACATCTTGATACAAAAAATTTTCTAGGGAGTAACTCCCCCTCTTGTTTAAACTCACAGGAGAACAACCCCTGGCTGGCATTGAGGCTGGTGTTTATCACTAGAACTGTCTTGAACTGTTTCCCCAGGCACTGACCCTAACCAGTGTCTTTGCCAGTAGGTTTGGACATGCAATGGAGGGTAGCATCTACCATCCATCTGTAGTGCCATATTAATATGCAGTGAATGGCAAAACTATGCACTAAAACCACTGAAAATCCAAAGCAAAACACCAAGGGTGTCCAGTTTCACCTGGTGTCGGAAAGGGAGTTTCTAAATCAACACCAGTGCTGCTTGCCTAGAAAAAAAAGAGCAAGCTAATTATTCCCTGCCTGACACAGAACTGGTTTTGCGTGATTTGCAGATTCTGATCCTTGTCTCCTTAATCTGCCTTTTTTTTCTCTCTCTCTCACCACCCACACAAAGCTTCTCTTTCTACCTACTTCTAGCTCCTGTGTGATGATACTGGTTATTACCTCCATTCATGGTGCCAGGCTCAAAATATTCTCTGACATCAGTCTCCTGCCACAGCTGATGGAAGCACTCTTGTGCTGGGTGCCTGGGGAGAGCAGCCCAAACCCTAGCAGCTGCCCTGATCTGCTGCATGGCCACAGGCATTGACAGCCTGGGAGATCTGTTCATCCATCAGCACAGCGATAGCTGCTGTGTCCAGGGCACTGCAGAGGGTGCTCTGCAGGCAGCACAGCTGTGTTGCCTTAGTTAGGCAAAACTTGCAAAAAATAAAGTTAAGTGACTAGCAGCCCAGGAGAAAGCCTTATTTTGTTGATTCTGTTCAAACCTAATTCCAGAGACCTCTCCTGACTTCCTGTAAAGACTTATTTATGTGAACACCCCAGTGCATTGCTCCTCTCTGTATCATTACCTGGAGGACTGTGTTGGTATCTCTGCAAAATATACACAGGTACAGCAGTAAACAAACTTCAATATGAGTAAAATTCATATGCTCTTTTGTATATGTGATTTTCTGCTGACCTTACTTTTCAACCAGAGGGCTATACTATAGGCCATGGCTTGGGCAAACCAGATAAATTGGAAAAAGCCCTTACCAGGGGTTACATAAAGGCATTTTCCATGAAAAAGCCATGTCAAAGAAGAACATTTCTAACAACAGATCATTCTGTAGCTACTTTCTGTGCTTGGAACAGCTAAGTAAGTGTGTTTTATCTACTACCTACAGCAACTCAGAAAATGCGTATCACCTGCAAAACAATATTAAGACACAGGATGGTCAGATCAAATTCCAAGAGCAAGATGCTGATGGTCCTGTACCAGGGCACTTTGTTGGAGCAGCTGTGTCTAACTATTTGCTTCCAGAGAAGAGGTCTGGTATTTCTGGGTTTACACTAAAGGACACACTTCTCCACAGATACTCTAACTTCAGAAGAAACTCTTCTAACCTGAAAGAATTGGATGGAAAGGGGACTGAGGTAGGAAGCAGACAGGCAACAAATTATTTTGCTATAGGAATCCAGGTATACCAATCTGTACTGCTGCTGTTGGCCCTGAAGAGCTCTGTTTGGATGCAGGGATGATGCTTGGGGGGGGGTGGGGGGCAAGGGGGAAGACTAGATTAGCCTGGACTATGGAGTGAAGCCAGGTCTTGACTCCAAATTGTCTGTTTGGAGACTGAGTGACAATTGCACAGTCTCCTGATCTGGGTCCCAACCTGGCTTCTTACACCTACCCTAAAAGCATCCCTCTTCAGAGGTGATGAACCCCTCCACTCCTGTTAGCTTTAACAGCTGTATGTGGGTTTGGGGCTTTTTTTTATGGCTGGGACACGGGCCCTCATGTTTCAGGTATTATTACCATGTACTTAAGGAATCGGACTTTCAAGATGCTACTTTCAACATTTATTCCACTGTGAACCAGTACAATTCTGTTCTGTTCTCTAAAGTCAACTGGTAGAAAAGCTATTGCATGCATTCATGAGGTCCTCATTTTTGTTTGTGTTTCTAGTAGGAAGTAAATGAGGAAGCTTTTGGGGATTCAAATCAAAGCTGTTTCTCTGCCTCTTACTTTCTCATGTCTACTACAGACCGGACTTGAGTTGCACTGACTTTAACAAGGAATTGCTGCTTCACACAAAAATAAAAATTGGGGCTAGGACTTGAAGTTATTAATGCAAATTTACATACGAAAACTTGTTTTTAATAACTTTCCACATCACAAAATCTTGTCACTAGAGAAATAGGTCACTTGACAAAATCGCCTATTTGAATATTTTTCTGATTCTTCAGGAGACTTAGTAATTTGACATTGCACAAATATTTTTATATGAATTCAGCTGGCACTGCAGTGAGCTATAACCATTGTTGGAGTAAGCGCACAAGAAGGGAAATAGAAGAACAAAGATGCCTTGTTCAAATATGCTTTTTTGTGAATACAATTACTAGAGGAGACATAAATATAAAACTGAACTTCTCTATGAAGTGGGGTTTTATTGTTTTTCAAGATTGTTCTTTTACCAAAAAGGATAAACACGTATCGGTTTGTTACCCAGATGTTTCCAGAGGGCCTCTGCCTCAGGTCATTCCTGCTGAGTGAGACAAGCGATACAAGGAATTAATGGGCAGCAGAACAGAAAAATGCTTCAGTACTTGCAGGGGAACACGATTACTCTGGACAAACCCTTGTTCTTCCCCAAATGCTGCATGTGCATCTGCCTACTGGCTCCTGAAAAAGAAGCAAACATTTCTCTTCAAGAAGCATTTATGTAACTGTTGCTCTAAGTGAAAGAAAGCTTGTCATTGGCTTAGAAACAAAGCTGCGATTTCCCTTTTCCCCCTACCCCAGGCTTCTGTGAGAAAGGTCCAGGCTTGTTTGGGGAGGAGGGGGGCGGTCAGCTTTGGTTTCTGGCACTTGCTGTTGCTGCAGTAATGCTCATCCCACCCCCTCCACATGTCCTGTCCTCAGGGAGCCCAGCTGGAGTGGATGGGACCCTCCATCCCCTGTCCTGTGACAGGCTGCAACAAATATATTAAAGAATTGCAGAGACGTGATATCTGATGAGTGTTCTTGTGTTATTTTTTCCCTCTTTAAACCTTTTGGTGCTCCTGAGCTCATCTCTGCATTCAAGGACTCCTCCTGAAGGGTGGGTGATGTTCTGCAGCGACATCTCTGCTATTTCCCTAGCTGTATAGCTAGCACTTCATCAAGTCTGGATGTGGTGTCACAGTGGACGCTCATGTTCTTCTGATCACTGCCGCATCGTTTCCAAAGTCACTGTTTCTGCAGTTGTTTGGCAATTTCAGTGTGACCATGAGGGATGGAGGCTGTTAACCAGCAGGAACAGGAGCATTACCATGAGACCAGGCTCAGGAGGTGGAACCTTTGTCCTAGATGACTGGGTTTATAGATTGAGAGCAGAATTAATCTATGTATTTCAGTGTGACTTCTTTCTTTTTTGCCTGGGATAGCCAAAGCCATGTGTGGTACCCCAGGCACAGCCAGCACTGGCAGATGTGGGGGACCTTGGGGAATGCAGCGTGGGACTGATCTTTGGACTGAAGAGCTTGAAGACGGAATAACTGAGGGTCAAGTCCCAGAGGTACATACAGCTCAGTGACCAGAGCTGCTCACGGTGAGCTGCCCGCCCCCCCAGCAGCAGCAGAATGACCTGCTGCTTGGACCCTGCAGATAATCCCTCATCAGCTTTGTAAACCAAATGCAGCCTCTCCGTTCATGCCCTATGCAACAGAGACCTGGTGTGGGCAACACCAGAAAAGGCTGAGGAAAGCTCACGTCTCCTTCCTGGGTGTGGCAGTGGTGCCAGTATTATTAGCGAGGCTTTGCAGAAAGGTTGCCAAGCTCTGGACACCGCCAACTCATAGCTGCAGGAGCAGTGCAAGAGCCCTGTGCTGTCTTGACAAAAACCAAACTGGTTGAGCAGTGCTAGGTGTCTTTGTAGCTGCCTAATAGAGCAGAGGGGCTGGCTTTTAAATTATTATTATTATTATTATTATTTAGCACTGCATTATAATGTTCAGCCTCTAAAAGTACTAGTGCTGGTGGAACAAAGGGAATGCTCCTGCTCTCACTGTTGTCCTGGCACTGCAGGGACAAATGCAGGACCATGTGGGGGCACACAAAATGGTCCCATTTAGATCCAACTCCTTTCTGTGTATTAATGCCCTTTGTAGGGCTGTGCTTTTTAGGCTCAGTTCTGTAATTCTGAATTGTGAAGGCACATCCATGACTAATCACACTCCTAGGTAAGGCTAAATTATGATAGTAAAAGACTTTTCAGTTACTAGCCTGACACAAAACACTACACCACTAGCAGGCAGCAGAAGGTTTAAATGAGCTCTACAGAGTCACAGAGATAAGAAGATAGCTACAAAGGGGACACAGCTTTAGGATGAAGATGGGACAGTCTGTATGACCACGTTAGTTAAATAGCAATGGGAAGCAACTGGTAAATCACAGAATCATAGAACGGTAGTGGTTGGAAGGGGCCTCTGGAGATGCCCTCGTCCAGCCCCCCTGCGTGAGCAGCACCCCCAGAGCAGGGGCACAGGACCGCGTCCAGGCGGGGTGTGAATGTCTCCAGGGAAGGAGACTCCACAGCCTCTCTGGGCAGCCTGTGCCGCTGCTCTGGCACCTGCACAGGAAAGAAGTTCTTACTTATATTTAAGTGGAACTTCCCGTGTTCCAGCTTGTGCCCATTGCCCCTTGTCCTGTCACTGGGCACCACTGAAAAAAGTCCAGTCCCATCCTCCGGACACCCACCCTTCAGGTACAGCAAGCCATGAGGGAAGGACTAGGTGGGCAAAGATGTTGGGAAGTTTGGTCTCTAAAGGAGACACAGAGATCTCTGCACAGTTCCCATGCTTGTTCCAGGCCAAGGATTGTTAATTTTCTGGCTGTGCAATTAGCCTTGCTGCAAAAGCTTAGTGATGGATATTTTGCCATGTCCCTTGGGAACCTGGTTCATTAGCTTATAATTTTAATTACAATTGTGCTCCTTAAATTCTTTGAACTGTACTGACTTTGCTGGAGTGGTGCCATTATCATGAAGAACAGAAGGACACACCTGATGCTGGCTGTAACCATTACTGTACGTGATCCTTAAGGAAAACCAGAAGGCCCAGGCACTTCTAGTGTTTACAGGCACATGCTGTTTCTGGGAGCGTTTCCCTGATACGTGGCCATTGCCATCTTCTGCACCCTGCCATTACACCTTTGGGTCCCATTGCTGCTCCTGCCCCAGTTGAAAAGATTAACTTCCTAGGTGCTGCAAGACACTGGACGCGTCTTCAGTGGTGGGTGAGGCTGATGAGAGATGCAAGGGGCAGCATGACAGGCTGGGTTTGTGCAATCCCACAGCGTGTGGCTAGTCATGGAGGTGGGAGAGGAAATTAATGTGCTGGTAAAGAACCCCCCACACGCACCTTAACTGGTGGTGTCTGGCTGATATCCAGTCATACCAGTTACAAACTTTGCTGGAGATTAACAGGGGAGAGGTGTATTAAGTGCTCCACAGAGCCTGAACAATGAAATTAACCTACAAGTGAGGAAAGAGCCTCTGCCAAGAGATTTTTATCTTCCATGAATGAGCTGGATACTGAAAGTCTCCTGATTTTTATGAAAGGCAGGAAACTCAAGCTACTATTTTATGAGCCAAGAGATTTGACCACCGTGAAGAAACGTCTGTGTCATTAACTTGGCTAGACGGTCCAGAATGTGTCAGTACAAGGGTGGTGACTAATGCTGCTAGAAATGCTCCCGAATTACTTGTGAGCTCCGGCTCCTGGGGCACGTGCTATCACCAAGAGGTCTGTCCCAGCAGCACTGGGCAGCGGAGCACCTCTACAGATTCCCAGCCTCTGCCTGGCAGTGCTGCATGTACCGTGGCCGTGCAAGTGCTTTGGCACAGTTTGAAGTGAAACCCTGCCCAAACACGGGTGGAAAGAAGCAGGCAGCAAGAGAGAGGAGCAGCGTGTTTCTAGGGAATGGGATGACTTATGCTGGCGTGGGTGTCTCCACGGAACTGCACGCAGTACCCTGCCCTGTCTGCTCTTCTCTGCAAATGAATCCCTTTTGATCTGGAAATTAGTTTGGCTTCTTGCCCCCGCTGCCCTGGTGGTGAGAGGGCTGCTGATGAACGCCGGCGTTCCCTGGCCAGCCTGCGCTGCTGCTGTCAGTGGCTGAAACAACTGTTTCCTCTCTTGTGCCTGTTTTCTGGTCTGTTTTAGAGAGGAATGAGATCTGCTCTGTTTTTCTTTTGCAGCTTGAACTACCCAGCCATTTAGTGCTTGCTGAAGCAGGCTGGTTTCCTGGTGGTACCCTCTTTTGTGTCTGTTGAAATTAATCCAGCTCTCTGGCATGTAGGCAGCAAGAGCAAACTTCACTTCTTGTGACAGACACACAGATGAAATATCAAAGTCAACGGCAGACCCTTAAGGACCTGTGGTAGTAATTCCTCTTCAGGCTCATCCTGCCTCTGTCAGTGCTGGCTTTTGTTGCCTCCCTTGTAGCCAGTTCCTTCCTACTTTGTATCTTGTCTTTTAGCAGAAGCATCTTCAGTTTGTTAATCTCCCTTTGATGCCACGTCATCTGCTTCTCTGAAGTCCAAAGGGATGAACTCTAAAGGGCTTCCTTTGGCTTTCAAAGGAAGAAAGAACAAAGTCTGACAAAATTTCTTTGCAAAGTCCACATTTAGAGTTATTGTATTTTTCATTATCTTGCACTCTTTTCAAATTTGTTTTAAGATTCAACTTTCTAATGCAGTTGGACTCCTGGGCCTCGAGCTTTCCTCATCACTTCTCCCTTCTTAAGTATCAATATAATTTTGCTTTTCCCTAGTCATATGGTAATGTCCCAGACTTGGTCAAATATTGCTATTTCTGCAGCTTCATGTGTCAGTCCACTCCAGTTGAGTATGTGAAACTGCTTTTTTCCTCAATTCTGGGCTGAAAAAATGGCCAATTACAATATTTACTTATGATATTTACCCTATTATCCATCTTGCCTTTTATCTTGTATCCAACATTATTGTTTTCCTATTGAAAAGTAAGGCAAAGAGTTAACTTAGCTTGGGGCCATCCTGAGATTAGCATTTACCCCATTTTCTCTGTAAAAAGACTCTCCCTTCTCCTTTCTTTGATCTACTTTTTCTCATACAGCTGACTAAACTTTTCTCTTTGCTTAATACCTATTGTGGGGTGTCATTTGGTCTGAGGATTGCCAGGAGTGATAACCAAATATTTTGACCTGTCATGTATTGATATCTTTGCTTTTATTCCCTACTCTATTCTAGTTGAAGTCTCTGTGTGCTCCAAGCACTCTTCTAAGGTGGTGAAGTGTGGACTTGGGCTTGCAGTGCTGCTCCAGACCGTACCTCTTTTGTATGAGATAAAAGTCCCAGAGCAGTTTAAGAGCTTTCTTCCACTTTTGGACCTTGAATTCCTTAGCCTAGCTGATTTCTCATTTCCTAGAGCTGATCAATTTGCCTTTTGGAATTGGGAATTTGGAATCAGACCTATGTTTCTTAATGTTTTGGTCTATTTTTATCCATTCCCTTTTCACAAGCTCTGTCACTGGCACTATATGCTGGAGCAACCGTCACCATGTGTCCCTCTCAAGGGCTATGTATATCTTGTGGCATTGCAGTCCCCTGTCTCTGCGCTTCTTTGCATTCCCTTCACCCTGCCTTCATAACTGTCCTCATCTTTGTCTCTGCTTCAAGGCAGATAAATCCCTGCTCTCCTGTTCACTGCCCTTCGCTGGTGGCTGCTTAACTCCTTTGCTCTCCTGCCTCCATCAGCCCTGCCCTTTTATTTAAGGCTCAGCACTTCATGGTCCATCAGCTGAGAGTGCAGCTTAAATAGGAAAAGGCTTATTCATGTGGATCAGGTGATGGGGCACTCCTGCAAAGCCTGGCCCTGGGGAACAAAGCATTTTTGGGGCTTGCCAAGTTGCCTCTAAGGATGCAAAAACCACCTCCTGTGCAATTCCTTCCCTTTACAGAGGGGATTCAAACCTCCCCACATAGCCATGGGGTGCATGTGATTATGTAGGCACAGTGCAATGTTCGGGGCTGCAATGCCCTTGGAAGAACTGGCAGACAGGATCACAGTTGGTTTTAGCTTCCTTTCTATCAGCTTTAGCTAAAAATCGATAGCATACAAGCTTCCTCCATACCCTCCAACTCGGGCAGCCAAAGCCTTCCCTTGTTGCAGTTTGCAGATACTCACATTCTGGTTAATTACATAATTGAGATGTTTCCAGTGATTTAAAAGACTTCTGACTAAGCTGTTGGCATAAAGGGGGAAAACTGAAAGCCAGAGTCAGGGGAAATCAAGAATTCAACAGAAGCCTTTGAACCAGCTTTTGATTTACATATGAATAACGTTGATCTGCAAAGGGAATTGTGTCCAGCCATCCCCAACAGAGGCACCAAGCAGGAACCAGTTCCTTGCTGTGAGTTGTCCCCCAGTTCCTGTTAGGATTATTTTCACTGCAGTGCTTTCATGATCATGTATTTCTGCGTAGTTACATAGGATCTCATCCAGATATAAATTCCCTTGATCGCAGGGATGCTGAACCACAGAGTCCAGCGTGACTGTGGTGCATAGATTAGGGACAGACGTATAGTCCTGGATGCCTGGGAGGTATCACATGCTGATGTAGAAACAGATGAGCAAGGAAGATGTTAAAGCGCTTTGGTGTCTGTACTGGTGGTGGGACCATCCTGCAGGGACGCCTGCTCTGCTGTGTGGGGACAAGGTGGTACCTCTGTGCTGGGTGCTGACCTTGTGGCTTGCGTCAGCTTCTTGTGCAGCTGGTTATCAGTTCTGTTTCTCCCGGAGGTGTTGAAGATGAAGGATTTTGTGGGTTTTTACTTAGAGGAGGCACTCGAGCATAACGTATAGCCTATAAACTGCTTAGGAGACTCTAAGCTTTACTTACCGTTCCTTCTGGGGTAACCAGCGTCATGTGCCTAGTCTGACTAATGCTTTTTAAAATGCAGTAGATTAAAGGTGAATGTGTTGTTTTGGATTCAGCAATGAAGTGACAGCATTTCTCATCGTTGTTCGCATACAGCTCGTCAGGGAAGATGAACACTTCCTCTTCCTGAAACCTACCAGTCATCCCTGAACATGACAACAGCAGTTCAGTGATTACACCTCTGCCCTCTTCACATCCATCTGTAAAAAGCACCTGCATGCTGTTGTCCTAGCTTCATGCTATGTGAGGATATATTAGCAAGTCAAAGCTTGAATTTTCATATACAGGCATTTTTATTTTTCTATGATTTTTCTGAATGTCACCTAGAGGGTGTAGTCAGTAGGTTGTTTGCATTGTTATGTGGCCACATGAAAGGGGGGAGCAGCCAAAGGTGTTTTGAGGAGTGCATAAGAAAAAAAGACTTGCAAATATTCTGTCTGCCTCTCCCTGCACAGTCTGGCGATCCCTCCCTAAAGGGAGCTCTGCAGCCACACACCTTCGCTCCCTGTTGTAGTAATGTTAGCAGGACTGTAACTGAGGCTTAAACTGTACTTTAATTCCCAAACGGTCTGTGCAAGCCTTGTTTGGATCTGGATGTCACTCCAGATCCCACCGGTGCTGTGGGATGCTCACATTTCAGAGTCCCAGCATAGAAGGTAACAACTAGTGCTTTCAGACTGCATAGTTTTTGGTACTGATAGCTTTTAACCAAACTAGGCTTTGATCTGGGATGGTTGCAGAGAGAATTTTTACTTACGAGCACTCTGTGCCTGTGGTACACTGCAGGACATCTCATCCCTGTTTTGCTGGAGCTGGTTTAGACTAACGCCACATTCACAGCAATTTATATTTAATCTGCTGTCCAGATCTAGTGCTTCTGAGCCACTTCAGTCCATGCGCCGCCTCCTCCTTCCTATTTTGGGCCCCTGGGTGTGCTTTGACGCTTCTATGTAGCTCAGCCTTCCAAGCTTCAGCTTACGTGAAATCCCCAAGACAGCCAGCTTATGTCACCATTATCCAGCAGGGACAGCCACAGAGAGACCTGCAGCACAGTAGAGCTGCTCTTGCTCCCATTCCTCTGGGAAGGGGCAATATGAGCTTAGTGAGAAGGCAGGCACATTGCAGAGTTACATGTGCAACATCATGACATTTGAATGAAAGAAAATTTAAAACACAGATTTGTTGCAAACCCCACTTTTGAGTATGTTATATAAAGCAATTATTTGCTGCTGTGTTAGAATAAAAAATTAAGTCAAGCATCATGTACAGAACTGGTTCTTTTCTCAGCAAGAGGAAATTGCTTTATTCATGAGATGATGTGAAAGAGTGTCCCATAGAGGTTGCCTGAGCATATGTCCAGGGTCCCAGGCACAGGCAATGTATGTCTCCTGCCTCTTTTCTTCAGTGGAGCTTGACCTCATCCCATTCCCCTTCTGTGTCCTTCTGGCAGGGCCAACGGAGGCTCTAAGTGAAGAATTGCAGCTTTCTCTTGTTCTGCCAGAATTTCAAGGGTGTTACCTGAAGGGCTGTTTTGCAGAAAGCCTAGCAGCTTCTGTGTCCAGCTACAAACACGCTGTCCCTGCTCCATGGCGAGCTTGGGGCACCATGCCCAGACCACGGTCGCTCATTTCAATGGAGCTTTGCATGCTGCTGGTCTGCTAGGTGGGCTCTCAGGCTTCTTTCCTGCTCTTTGCCCTGCCAGCATATAGGAGAGGACTGCTCCCACAGTACAGATGTGAGACAGCCCAGAGGTTCAGCTGGCCTCGCGGGCTCCTTAGCATGTACCAATGAGAGTGGAAAGGGAGCGCAAGACCAAGGCATTGCACAGTGACTCTTCTGCCTGCAGCACCTAGCGTAGCAGAGACCTGATCTTCACAAAAGCAGGCTGCCACCGCAACAGAGGTGATGGAGTGTAACACCTTGAGTTACTAATCAGGTAGTTATTATCTGCTTCTCAATCCCTTCTGGCCCTTACCAGGTCTACGTGCTATTTGATTCCTAAACAGCCTCATACCATGCTGTTCAATAACATGAGAATTTTGTGCTTGAGGAGCTGGATGCAGGGCTGCTCTCTTAAATGGCTGTTGTTGTTCTGTATTGCAAATTAACAAGATTGCACTGGGTTTGTAATCAACAACAATTAACTTGCCACAGAGGTTGCAAGAGAAATCTTGCCCACATCACAGGTTCCCCCGATCCTTTTCACAGCGCAGAAAGCCATAGCTGCCAATGTCTTGTACAGACACACTCACACAGCTTTTTTTCTATACAGAGCCATGGCTTGAGGTATCTGCAGGGCTCCTGTCCCCTGAGCCAAAATCACCACTTGGGAATGGAGAAGGGAATAGCCTGGAGTTAAGAGTCCCATAGAAACCTTCTCTACACCCTGCAACCTTTGCATGGGAACTTGGCTCCTACTGCCCCCGTGCCAGGCTGACCTCCTCTCACCAGTCAGAGGGTGAGCAGCTACTGGGGCTGCTCCAGGTACCAGTAAGGTGCAGGCAAGCCTGAACTCCCTGCAGATCCCGCAGGGAGGATTGCGGCATGCCCATTGCCTTTCTACCTTAATCTGGCGCTTCTCTCACTTGTCCTCATGATGGAAAGAGCACCTAGAATGCGCCCTGGACCTGAGCCTCCATCTGGGAACCTGCATTGCATTGAGTCCCAGACTTGCATTGAGTCTCCTTTTAAAAAGGTTTGACATCCCTTCTGCCCTTCCTGGGCTGTGCTGCTGTAGTGAAACCCTTCCATTAGCTCCACACTGGATCAAGGAGGTCTCTACCCCCTGGGACAAAGGAGCTTGTTGCTTAGGGAATGTACCATCCCTGGAGCAGGGCTCTGTGCTCTGCCCCTCTGATGATGGCAGGGACCCAGCTGACCAGCTAGATGCTTATGTAGATAACTGCAATATCAGTGAGTTATGTTTAAGTTTATGTTTATTTCATGATCAGTTATGTTCCAACTCTTATAGAGGCATCTTTATGTTAAATTAATAGTAATTAATTAAATCACTGATTCTGGGAAAAGATTAGCATCTAAAAGCTACTTAAGACTTACAGGGGTTGTCTATTTAGTGCTTCACTTATTTGTAAAGACTTGATCTTGGTAAGTCAAGAATGAAACATGAAGTGCATCAACCACAAGTGAACTGGATGTAGAACCTGCATGGGAATTTGTACTTGCTTCACACATTGCTGGTAATTGCCTGCTTCATTTTTGCTGGTGTGCCTGAATTGTCCTGGATATAAACTGACTCAGCTGGTGGATGACTGAGGACACCTGTGACGTGCCTGAGAAGGGCAGCCAGAAGGCAGTCCTTTTTGGGGCAGGGCATACATTTTGGTGCCTGTGGCAAGGATTGCTTGCACATATGGAATTGTGGGAGAGAGATGCTGGAGCATCAGAAGTACTCCTGCAGACGAGTACTGCCCTCATACCCTCCCTGCCCACCACTGGGAGACAGGTCTTCTCCAAGTGGATCTGGCAGATTTCTGGAAGGCGAGAAAATATTTGTTTTTACCTTCAGTGTTCCAAGATTTCAAGGGGCTGAGGTGTCATAGGTATCCAGGGATCTGAAATCTCTCTAATCCATATTCTCTACATCCACTAAGTATAAGATGGAGCAGCACTGCACCCAAAGAGTCTGGCTAAAATTGTACCAGCAGCATGTTTGAAAGCAGATAATGTTGCTCCTGCAAAGGCCAAGAGGAGATAGTGGATGAGCACCCTAATCAGCTTCTGAACACAGGGCTCGCTATTCAGTGTCTGTACTTTTCAAATGGCGTTTGGAAGTAAACTTTCACAGTTGATCACTGTTTTTGTAACCTGCTCTTCCTTTGCTGTCTTCCTGCCTCTTCCTGTATCAGTATAGATATTCTGACAGCTCAGAGACTAGTGTTTTATTTCTGTCATTCCAGGGTTTCTCATGTATTGTTAGATCAAGATGGTTGTCTTTGTCTCTTTTCCTTCATTGAATCTGCTATAATGTAAAAGCAGCACTGACAGAAGGGTATTACCTCATCTACAAGTATTTATCAGCAAAATTCTCACTTACCCCAAAAGCAGACTGACTGTATTGATGCTATCTGTCGATGTCTCCACTGTGGTGAGAACAGGGTTTTCCATTACTGTGAAAGCCATAGACCACAGGACATGCCCTAGGTCAAATGCCCCAGAGTAATTCTCTCTCTATGTATGGATCGCAAAAGGAGATTTGCATCTCCAGGAGTTTGATGCTTTCCGGCAAAGCAATCCCCATTTTTGGTGGAAATTTTCTTTGGAGAGGAACTCAAAGTAACACCTGCACTGTGCAGAGGAAGTGTTACTCCAGCTCTGCAGCAGATCAGGTTTGCTGTGAGCATGGCTAAGATCAGATCAGTCCCATCTCCAGACACCCAGCACCCATTAGATCCGAACCCAAGCAGGATGAGAGCCTCCTGTCCTTAGTTAGGTACTTTTGGTTGACAAAATAAACATGAATCCATTCTGATTTCTTCACCTGTCTCCTGCTCATGTCAGACTTGAGACTGAAACTACAGGGGTAAATGCACCACATCCACCAGATGCTATGTTGCACTGATACTGACTTTTAACTAAAAAAATTTGCCGTTTGAGTCCCATAACCTGTGACTGATATTTATCACGTCCTTTTCAGTTTCTTTACGGGCTTTGGAGTGGGGGAAGAACTTGCTATAGGAAGAATAATGGGGTAAAAACATCCACTCTTTTCCTTCAATTTACTTTTGTCTTGCAGGGAATAAATGACAGGCTGCAGCTGTCAAATAAGAAGGGGCAATGTATATTTATCATGTGTAGTTCTCTTTTGATTGATAAGTGTCTGCCCTGGCTCATGATACTAATGTAAAGTCACAAAGTCCATGTCTTGGTTTTACCTCCTTGCTTCTTTCCCCTGAGAGAAAACAACAATTTTTGTGGCTCTTGGAGAGGGAGGGGGGGCAGGTATTGGATTCTCTTGTGGTGTAACAGCTTTTCAGACTTCCCTCGTCCTCAGCGGATGGCAGGTCTGTGCACCGTCCACTGCCAGGAACTGACAACTGCAGCATGCCCGTTCTTTGACTGGAGAAGTTCACCTGAATATTTAATTACAGTATTTTGTAACACATTTAGATGGGGCTAAGCAGGTACAACTCCTTTGGCTCTGTGGGGTAGGTGTCTTGCTCTGGATTCAAGCTTGGCTGTTCATTTTTAAACATTCTTAGAGTTCAGATGAGATTGCTTCCCGCTGCTTTCACAAAGCCCAAATATTGCCAGGGTCACACATGATGTCCCTTTTCTGCCAGACTGTGGCCTCCTATAGAGAGTTCTTCAAAGACTAATTTCAACAAAACCAAATTATTTTGGAATATAATTGCCTCTCACCCCCTTAAATTTCATTGTGATCCAAAGAGTTTCCTGTAAATAGATCCCATTCTTTAGAGAAGCCGTGTTATTCTGCAGTGCTGATGGGAGCCAGCCCTCACCAGGCTCTGCTCCATTAGCAATTCTTGGACAGGCAGTGCTTAAGTAGCTTGTTATGTGATAAAACGTCACATTTCTTCTCCCCACCACCAGCGCTTGTGCTGATATTCAGCTCCTGCAGGAAACCATATGGCTTCCAGAAGCCTACCCACATACCTGTACATGCCTACGCAGTCCATGAGTCACACTTACTGTTTGGATGCCCCCTGAGTCATGCTGAAAATCTGTGAAATTTCCACATCTATTTTCCATGTAATCTCTTAGAACTTTAGACAGTTATGCATAACCATTTACATATGTATGGTTTTTCCTATTCTGCTTTTAGTTTCATGCGTGGAAATGCAATGACACTTCTTATTTTGAAGAAATTTGAACCTAGAGAATTGCAGAGCACTGACTGCAGCTGTCTTAGGCTACGGCATCAAACTGGTAAAGTAAGAGCCTTTTGAAAGTGGGGCGGAGGGCTTTAGGAACAGAAAGTCCAAGACAGAAAAACCATGAACAGGGTCAGACTCAACTTGCTTTAGCTCTTTCTCACTGCTCTGGAATGACTATTGCCTGGTGGGTGTCTGTGTCCGAAGGTAGTGGCTGTGCTGCCTTCAGTGGGATGTGGGTGTCCCGGAGCTTCTGCTGCTGCTTCGCTGTGCTAAGGCCCGGTATGGATGGAGCACACTCATACTGCTCCAGCACATCCTGCGGACTGACCCAGGCCAGTAGGGCTCAGGGCAGCAGGGCAGATGTCTATCTTCATGCCATCAGCTCCTCAGCTGCATGGACTCCAGCCTCAGACAACTCTATCGGCCCTTTATCAGTCTCACTACATGGTAATTTTGCCTCCCCAGCACAGCACAGGCAACCTGTAAACTTTTCCTGCTGCTTTTTGCTGATGAAAGTAGAGAAAAGATAGCTCTGCCATCTTCCTCTACAAAGGGCCAGTACTGGTAGAGATGCATTATAGCCCAAATTAAGAACAGCAGCCCGAGGTTTGCTGCAGCAGCTATGAATGATGTAACGAGCCTGCCAGAAATGGAGCTATTTTTGTAGCTGTACCCCAAATGCTAGCAGTGTTAGGTGTTAAGCAGAAAAAAGTCTCATATACAATCTAAGGGGAAAGAATGTGTAGATACACTGTCCTGCTGTGGAGCACGAGTTGACTCTCTACATTAAAAACATTTATGTCCCCTCATAAGTGTACCCCAACCTAATGATAATTCTGTGGTCTAATACAGCCAGAAAAAAGTGGCAGAGGCCACATGTAAGCATTTTGAAGAGCTGCAAGAAGAAATGTGAGACTGTAGAGAACTTTTTGCTGTAATTTAGGATAGTAAACTTGCCAGAAATATTAATTAGGGCAGACAATCTAGCTGCCTCCCCCACTGTGAGAGAATATGTTACTTCACTCTTCTGCCCAAAACATTGCTCAGTGGAGGCAGGGACTTTCTTAGTGTTACTGTACTCTTGTGAATTGTGTCTGACTGGGAAAGCTGCACATGGGCACACACAAACATTGCTGACTTAGACCTCTGCCACCCTCCATTCAGATTGGGACTGTTTCAAAAAATTTACTCTGTGGAATTAAAAACAAACAAACAAACCCACAGATACTTTGAAAGAGGGTGCTAGTGAATCTGGACAACTTGCTATATAGTATTTAATCAAGCAATATTGATAATTGGTAGTGACCAAAATGACTTACAATCTGATGGCTGCTCTGGAACAAGTTTGTTTCAGGCTGTTTCCCGGAGGGCAGGTGTAATGAGGGTAGGTAGTTTTGGTATTTTGTATCAGCAATCTTATCTGCGAAGAGGAAATGTTTGCATCCTTCCATGGCAATGTTCAGGTGCTTTGTAAAAGAGCTTGAAGAAAGTTTATAGTGGCTGCCTGCATAGCATCTGTCCTGGGAGATTACTGAGTTCAGGAACAGCAATACAGAGTCCTTCAGAAACTTTAAAGGCATTTTTATTGATATTAAAAAAAACAACCAGTTTTAATATTATTTCAGTGAGCTGCAAGGTATACTACATACAAATAGTTGTAAGGATGCATGAGATGACAGGAGAGCTTCAAGAGGGAGCTTCACTGAAACTGCTTTGATGCAGAGGGTGCAGGGGGTGCTGGCATGCTGAACCCCTGATACAGCACTGCCAGGGGAACCGTTCTGCCTGCAAATGGTACATCCCCACCGAATACACAACTTCTTGAAATGCTGGCAATAACATGCTAGCCAATAAGAGGAGGAATAAGAAGCTGAAGCTTCTGCTGTCAGTGAAGTGAATGAAAGTGAAGCAAAAGCTCCTGCTTTTGCACGAGCAACAGAAATTAGCTGTGAGTGGTAGCTTTTAGGAAGAGTTGTTCCACCAGTGCTGCTGGAGGGATCAGCGTAACAGATCTGAATCCAAGCAACATAGCTCCTTAGTAAGAAGAAGAAAGTTTAGAGGTTGTTTCTGGCAGAGTCAATGACCACTTACAGCAAAATAAATGCTGTGATGGAGTGCTTGTGTCCCAGGAAGCCTTCTGGTGGTCCCTGAGGGGCCTTGCTGCCCTCAGCCCTGGGGCAGCTCTCTGTAAGAGAGCGCATCGCACTTACCCGGTGGCCCTCTTACCACTACCACCGCTTACCCGGTGGCCCTCTCCCCAGCACCAGGGCTGTTCCCATCCCCAAGGCACATTTCTGAAAGTTGTCTCTGGTTCAAGCTGAGAAAAACTTAAGTGATCTCAGCTGGTCAGGAGAACTTGGTCCCTAGCTGAGCCTCCCAGTAACTCATAGAGAAAGGTGGTGTTCTCCCTGCAGCCCTCCCGGGTGAAGAGGCCACCAGGAGCAGCAAGCCTGGTACACGTGTGATAAGGCTGGGTGCCCCACATCCCCGCTAGCTTATGCTGCTCCATCAACACAAACTAGTAGGGACTTATTTTGCACTTCCCACATGCTACCTCATTTTTCCTTCTATCTGAGTGGTTTTCCTCACATGGCCTGTGGATGTCTGTAGGATGGGCTGCTTTTAAGGATATTGTAAAAGTGAACCAAGAAATTAAGCCTATTGTTTGATGAGTCTAAAAGTGACTCCCCAGGTCTGCACAGACATTGAAAAGCTGTCAGAGGTCTGTAAAATGAAAAGCTGTGTTCTGCTTTCAATATATAGCATTGCTGAAACTGTCGTGGTACAAGGCTGATGATTTCATTCTGACTGTGGTGATTGTGGAGTGATTTCCCCGGCTTTAATAGTGACATTGTTGTGAGGGATTGGACTCCAGCTGCCTGGGGCCAGCAGTCTGCTTTCCATTGCGGGCACCAGCAATGAAATGGAGTTGGTCCATGTGTGGGCTGTTAAAATCTGCAGGGTACTTGGAGGAGTTTTATACATTTTCCATATTTTCAAAAGTACTTTCCATCCATCCAAAGAGTTTACAGAAATAACTTGCCACAAAAATATAAAAAGCAGAAAGTGTTTGTATTGTGTGGAAATGTTAATTTAAACTTACTGGGGCTAGACCACATAGTTTACTTACTAGCATTTACTGCATGGGTAGTGAAATTTCTGAGGCACCATGAGTCAATAAGGGCTGAAAGTCAGATGGGTCTCCTTCGGTCCCCTCACTGGTACGACTGCGGCCAGCAAAATGCTGTGGCCCAGTGTGGAGAGCACAGTGCCATGTACGCTGGGGCAGTATGGAGCAGGGTAGCAGCAGAATCAAATGCTTCCTAACTGCAGAAACTCAAATGAGGTCCACATAAGGAATCAAGCAAGTGAGATCTGAGGGGGCCGCTTTATTCTCATGCAATGTCCCTTTGATGCTTGCAGTTCTGTCGGCCTATGTAAAAAACAGACACAACGGGTATCTAGCAGCTGATTCCAGCCACAGATAGAAATCGACACACTTTAGTTGCTAATTCCTTGAAGGTATGAGCTGTTTCTGATATAAATATGAGCATGTGGCTCACTGTGCAGGGACTACCCACAAAATTATCATTTTTAGTTACATTAAGCCAAAGCAGAGACAAATTAAATCCGCAGAGGCAAAGATGCATCAGAAATTCTGGAACTACGCCCAAAATGTACCCTGCATAAATAGCCTTAACAAAAAATAATTAACACAGCCAGCATGTTTCATCATATTATATTGTTAAAAAGATTAGAAACAGAGTTAGTTAATCCCATCTGAATTGTAATGTAATGCCATAAATAATGCTATAGGGTTTTTTTCTTTGGATTGCTGGTTTTGTTTTAAATGATGGAATGTCTTCAGAGAGTCTAAATTAACTTTTTGCAATGAAACTGGATGCTTCCTCCAGCATGTGATAGAATCATAATCAAATGAGATTTTAATTAATAATTGAGTAAATTCTTAGTAAGTTTCTGAAATGTGAGGCATGCCCTGCATCTGCATGATGCCAGGAGATCTGTGAGAATACTGAGCTGTTTCTGATTAGGTAAGTAGGTAGGAGTCCTTGAATCCAGACCAACGACGGTGGACTGAGCTCTTCTCTAGAGTCTACCTTTATTGCACAGGCCTGGAAGTTCGTAGCAATTCTACAGCAAAAACATTCTAGAGTAAATTCAGTGTAGCTTTCATGAAAGGAATATGACTCTTCCTCACTAGCTGATTTTTGTCCCTTCCTTGATATGATTAAGTATAAAGCAGTAAAAAAAAAAACAACACCCCAAAACTAGCAGAGATTTTAGTCTGTCCCCTCCCCTTCACCTTACAGTAGAGGAGCATAACTAGTGTTTAACTATGCTAGAGATGTCCTCAGCTATCAGAACAGTCCTCAGGACTCCTGGCTTTCAGGAGCTTGCTGTCTTGAACTGCTGTACCTTACAACACTGTCCAGATTACCTATCAGAGGGCCCCAGAAATGTCAAGAATGAAGGCATAAGAGAAACTATGCATATGTGAAAGAGAATTTACTGGAATAAAGCAAAACCAAGATCTATATCTTTGTACCCTGTTTCCGCTCTATATAGAGCAATTTCAGTGCAGATGCAGCCTGAATTGGGCCATGAAATTTACTTTTATTTTTAAATACATGGTGCAGTCTTTGAGTACCCGAGGTAAAAGGCACCAATTCCATAGGACACAGAATTGAAAGGACACCATGATGTGTGGCTTCATCAAGTCCCATCCTGAAACCAGCTCAGTGACTTGTCTGCACTCTTCTAGTTATGAAGCAGCTCCAAGCCTCACTGCTCTTGTCCCAGGAAGCCTTCTGCTTTCTGGGCGAGCCTTGTTTTTTTCCTCAATAGCCCTACTGACCTTAGGGTATCCTCTGAGGCACTCCACTCTGGTCATCATCCCAGAAGCCCTCCTCTGCCTCCTTCTAGTGCAAATTCACCTCTGTTGAACACAGATGGCCATGGTTATATATTACTCTAGGTGAGGTCTCACTAGTGTTTTTGTATAGGGCTATCAGGATAACACTACCTGCTGAAAATCTCTCTCCTGAAGCCTGCATCAATCATCGTCCCCTTTCATGGTCACATCTCAGTAAGGGCTCACAGTCATCTGTGCTGAATACCTGCATTTCTTGCCTCTCCCTCCTGCCCAGTATGACTTTGATCTCTACAGTATTCAACTTCACAGCATTTATTTTGCTGTAGCTCCTCATGTCACCCCATGCTTCTTCTATAAGTCTGTCTCTGCCGAGTGTAAAATATTTACTGATGAAAGAAAATGGAAAATATTTTACTTTTAAGTCCTAGCCCACATGGTCTCTGCAACCAAAAATAAATAAAGGAACTTTGCTGCTTTTGGCATTAAGCAAATACATACATGTAAACTATTCCAGAAGAGGGCCCCGTACATCACCAAGTTAATGTTTTCTTCTGCCACACTCCTAAATTATCAAGGAAATGGGACAAGAAATGCAAGCATACACCTGTCTTGCAACTTTTCTTGTCCTTATGAGTCAATCTTGGTATCGGACAAACTAGTTACTCAACGCACTCTGCTGTTGCAAAAGTGTGGATCTGAGAAGGAATGTGGTATGGCCTCCAGTGACATCACTTTTTACCTTGCAAAAACCACAGTCGTGGTTAGCGGAAGATTTTTTCCCCCCGTAATGAAAATCTGAAACTAAGAAAGATTTATATATTATTTCAAAAAATGCTGTATTTTGAGAACAAAAAGCAAATGGAAGGAGTAGAAGCACTGGCATATCAGTAGTAAATAGCCTTACAGTACTTGTTGTCTCTGAGTGTGAGTGTTTGATTACTGCAGCATATAGCTAGATCCAGCTTGGACCCAGCTGGAGAAATTAGCTGTCCATGCAAGCTTTTGCCAACAGCAGCAAAATGCTTAGGTCAGTATGTTCAGAAATATGCTGATTCTGAGAGTCTAATATAAATTCCTTGGGAACTTACCATCAGAAACTGTTAAAACTTCCATTGACCTCAGCTTGTAATACTATTTGATCAGGGAACTGGGGCAAGATAAGTGAAATGCGAGCTACAAAGCTTAAATGAACTATCTATCACAGAGGTTTTATGGAAAGAACAAACTGGAATCTGCATGTGAACCGGTAACAGGTTCCTTTGGACTCTGACAATATCTTTTATATTCAATAAGGGTAGACACAATATCACTAGGATTTAAAGGGTGTTTTTTACAAAACCCACATGAGGGCTCTCTGCAAAGTTCTTTCTTGGAAACAGAGCATGTTTACAAGGACTTTTTACACCTAAACATATATATAACAGAAAAGCTGTGTGGGCGCTGTAGGATGCTCACTGTTAATGGCAGCTCAGCACCACTGAATGCTCATTTCACCTGGAGTGAAGGGCAGGATGCATTAACTGCGGACAATTTCTGCAGCCCCTGGGTCGTCTTCATCAGTAGATCCCTGCATAGCTGGGCACCGTTTTCCAGGTTTCCTCACTGCTCATCCAGAATTGCTCCAGCTTTGCAGTTTTCTCCAGTACACTGGAGGAGTCACCCCTCAGCTTTAGTCACTGGCAGCCCCTCCCTCCTGCAATGTAAATTATTCATAAAATTCCAAAGAAGACAAAGCTTTTCTTGAATTCTCTAGCTGCATTCCTTTTCAGCACTGCTCTTTTCCTTCGCATAGCTGTGGAACATACTCACCTTTTTCCTCCCAAAGCTTCTACACAAACAAGGAGGAACAAAACTGATTAAAAGGAAGGTGTGCCTGATAATTCAATTACCTGCTCACCACCAGCCGTAGCCTTGAGGGCCAGCTGTGCATGCTAGCTCCAGTTAACGTCTTCTCTCAACTGATATCTTTGCAGAAAACTTCTATCTTGAGCTGCAGGGAATGTGGAGGGACAGGAGAGGGGAAGTTTGTGACTGGGGTACCCATAGCTAGTAGCAGAGTGCTACAGAAGAAGCTACAGTTTGTGAAGGGCAAACCAGCAGTCTGCTGTCTATGCTCTTGCTAACAGCTCACAAATACATATTTCTCTATTTATCTCGTGAACTCAAAAGGTAGGAGTTAGCACAGGAAGAGGGAATTTTAAACAAGCTGTCTGTCATCCCAGGAGGAAGAAGGGTTACTATAAGACCCTAAAAGCTCCACATGCTCAATGTGTTCCTGCAGTGTTTGGAAATATTCAGAGTTTGGTGCAAATGAGAATGTCTTAATATCTTGCAAAAAAGCTTTGTTTATTTGGAGAATGCTTCTTAGCTGTTAAAAGAAGGTACTTTCTGAGAAGTATGATTGTGATTCCTATAAAAATCACTGCCAAATTCTCTTTCTAGTTTTTTCCACTCACCTAATCTAGCTACATGTGCCTGTAATCCCAGAATACAAAGGCTATTTGTTTCTTCAGGTGCATGTAGTGGACAACATGGTGGTGGTGGATGTATGTAGATCTCACCCTTGTGTAAGAGGCATAAGGCTGGGCACGATCCCATGCTCTCTGCTACAAATACGGCATTGTTTGGGTTGGGAAAACAAAGGTATCTTGATGTGATATGCTGTGATGTCATTTTGCTGTGCGCTACTGGATCACGTGGTTCAGGCACACCACTTTCTGTACTCCAGGGGTGGTTAGGCTTGTACAGATGTCGGAGCTGATGCTAGGACAGTGCAAGGGCTCTGGCTGAGGTAGCTCCTCCAGAGAGCAGCTGCCTGAAAGCTAGCACAGAGTAAAGAGGCTAGCGACTCCTCTTCAAGGCATGCTGTGGACTGTGCCACAGAAATAAGGAAAACGCACTGAGTAAAAGTGGCTTCTGTGCTTCCTGGGAGAAGGTGCTGCTTTGTGTAGCCTGTGCCTGAATCCCACAGTGAGGTTTAATAGCACTTTCTTGTGCTTTGTCTGAATTAGATAACCTTGCTATTTTGGGGGGATTTGTTATATGTTCATATGACATGAAGAGTTAAATAAATTTTGGATGGATTTTGTTTTAATTGGGTAACACTAGATCATAGAAAAATTCCCAGATTAACTTTCTAAACACACCTGCTAGCATTTCATCAGGCAAAACCCAAAGCATCCGCTGCACTCCTCACAGGAAAACACTGCTGAAGAGCATCTAACCCGCTCTTTGAGGGTTTACTTCTTGGGTCAGGTTTTCACACAGATGAACTCATTCCATACAATACACCAATCTCTCTGTTTAATTTGACTGGGAAAGTTCAAACAGGCAGGTTATATAATGATGTTTATCTTTACATCAGGAAGACAACTAAGAAGCTATTAGGCTGATAAAACACAGCTTTGATTATAGAAAATGTGGGGGAAGATGATCTAGGTTGATGCATGTCATATTGGCAGCAATTGTTAACAGTTATAATTAATATTGCTTTGTATGCTTTTGGTTTTTGATGGTTTGTAGCCTTCTAGAAGGTGTTGGAGCAGGCACTGAACTTCAATTGTTTATAGAAATTCCAATTACACTATTCTATACATTAGGTAAATATATTTAAATAAAAAATTCTAAATAGAAATAGAAGTCACATATAACTTCCTACAATGCTCTAGTTCCTGACATTGCTGGACTAGCGAAACTCACTTTTTTGTAGGATTGTGGACTGTCACAAACTGAATAGATATAGCTTATTACAAGAGCAAAAGAAAGATGAGATGACTTTATACACATGGCATACAATCCCTAATTGAACAAGAACTCAAACAACTTCAGAGCACACAAACTGCACAACTGTAGGAAAAAAAAATATTTTTTTAAGATTAAAAAAAGACCAATTCTCTCTTACTCTCCCTGTAAACAGAAACATGTTAATCTACTAGTCATACTCATCTGGACTCCCTAACCCTAAGAATAAAGGCATCCTTGTATTCTGATCCAGACTGAATTAACCTAAGACAAGTTTCAGTTTTGAGGACAAACACTGGATATAGAGTTCACAAATTAAATTTATGAAATTTGTATTACTGGGGAAACTGTCTTCTCTTATAAGAGAGATTAAAATCTAACAATCAGAGATGTGTAAGATGATCCCATAAGAATTCTATTGAGTAGGCTTAATTAAATAAGCTAAACTGTGATTTTTTTTAATAAAACTTTGATTTTAACAACTGGAATAAGATTGGATCCTTCTGTGCATGATAGGCAGCAACTTATTTCACCCACAAGAGCAAAGATGATAGAAAAGTGTGAGCTGGCATTTTGACGGTATATATGACAGGCACACGACTCATTGGGTTGTGTGGCACAGTAATTGCACAATATAATGAAAAGAGTAGCTTTAATCTTTAGTAGCCTCCTGAAATATAGCTATATGTAGTAGCTTTTGCAGAAAAAAGACATACCATGCCATGCTTTCATTCAAGCAGAATGCTTCTGTAAGAAGTGTTTGCATCTCTTACAACCCACAAGAATTACAGATGATAAAGAAAAGGCACTCTCCTGAAAAGACAGCTCCTGAAAGGTAAGGCTGTGGAACGTTATTCAATCTTATCAGACATCAGAGAATCCAGATGAGTGGAGGCATAACGAACAAGCTAACTTCACTCAGGCTTCATTCCTCATTAGCCAGGGGAAATTAGGCTTCATTAGTTTCATTGCTTCCCAGTTGGCATTGCATTGAGTTTGCAGGGGAAATGAAGTGAAAGCTTTTCTGCAGCTGTCAGAGATCCTTTTATGAGTAACAATTCCCAGTTCTGTATGAAAAAGTGAAATCATCTGCTCTGTATACTATATGATGACTGATATGCTGTATGGTGACTTTGGGCATTAAACAGATGACAAACATAAAATAGAAAGGATCAATTTTCTTGTTCTTGTGTTTTCTTTTATTAGGAAGTGCAATATAAAAACCTCTAGTTTCACTCATTACTCTTCAACAGGCAGCAATTCTTTTTGCTAAAGTTAATATTACCGATTCTAGCAATATGCCACCTTATACACCAGTGTCCAACTTGCAATGAATACACGTGCCAGTACTTATTGAGTTAGTCTACCCCATCTTCTGCTGTAATGGAGTTTGTCTGAGCTCGTTACTATTGCATTTTTTTTGGCCATACTGATAACCATAAATGCTTGCAATGTGGTGATGTCCGCTGTCCTTTTTGTCTTGGTTTTCAAATGGTTGTTGCTGTATTGATTGGTGTGTTATGTGTGGATCTAGTGAATGTTTCTTGAAGTCTCCTGCTCCAAGTTCATCATACCTCTCCAGTTACTGTGTAGGGTGCCAGCTACAACACATCTGCTTATATTGCCATTTTGAACAGTCCACATGGCTGCCAACTTGTTCCAGTGGGACTCAAGGGGTCCACCAGGTAGCTGGTGTGAAGTCAGACCCCTCCATGTCACGTTGCTCTGCCTGTGGCCAAAGTGTGACTGCTGCAAGACACAAAACCTTGACAGCATTCCCGTTCCCCGCGGTGGGGTGCCAGCCGTACAGGTGATGTTTCTAGAGCGTAAAGAGCCGTTTTCAAAGTGGCATCTGGCAGCTGGCCTGCCTGAGGAGGTGGGAGCTGGTGTACGATCAGGCACAAATCTCTGGCAGGGGTCACTCCTGTGATCGTTTTCAGAGCAGGTAGCTGCCAGCAAGCCGTGACATAATTTCTCAAAATGGGAAAGCATTGTCTCTGTTTAACTATGGGTTTGTAAACTGGGTTTTTTAGTTTCTTGCACAGGGCCTGCTTTTCCCTGCATAAATAGCATGGGCTAGGATCAGGTGGCTGTTATGGGAGTTTCTCCATATCTGGGCAACACACTTGCGCTGTACTGGCCTCCTTGCTGTCAACAGCTGCCTGCTCCCATATCACACATCCCCCCACTAAGGACCGTCTCCTTGAACAGGCAGAGCAATATGTGCATTGTAGCAAGCTGCCTGTCCCTGCCAGAGGTGCGGTCCCAGACCAAGGGTCCCACAGAGGCTGCTGGCAGTGGTCACAAAAGAAGGGTTTTTAATGGTGAGACTGGAAGGCAGGGAGAGAGGGCTGTTGGTCAGAACCCCAGCTGCTTCTGGGGCCAAGAGAGCTACAATGGCGACAGGCCGCTTCTTGGTATAATTGTTCCGGAGTTCCTACACCAAGGGTCATTCTGGAGCACAGCCAGGACTTACCGTGCACAGCGTAATGCTGATTTGTATGCTGACCACACCAGTGCTCAATTTAGGTACAAGCCTTTCTGTATGCTGCCTATAACGGTTTGATTTAGATGATACTGCTTAAGCCATGGCATAAACGATGCTCTGGTTCATACCCAGTTTTCCCCTGCCTCCAAGGGAACTACACAATTTCCTGAAAACTGGAGCCCGAAAAAGACAATGTGTAATACATGACAGTTTTGCAACACTGACTCTTGCTGCAATGTGCTAGTAAAAAATGCCATTTTCCATTCATGGGATATTTTCTATATGCGCTTGAATTTCAAAACCACTCTATATTCTGAAGTTTAATACTGTGCTTTCTGGTTCAACCACTTTCGATCAACAAATATACTCCTAGAACTGAAACAGAAGTGCCGGGAACCAACACTGCTCTCTGAGGTACAATAAGGCTCACCTAATTGCTTCCTGCCTTGCTGATCCATCATCCAGACCCCCTCTTTGATGTTATCTTTTTTTTTTTTTTCCTGGAGCATTAGTAACAAGTGAGAAATGCTGTCTCAGGGTGTTACATATGGGATTATTTCTCTATCCCCAGCACAATGACCGTATGTGATGGGATTATCTCTTATTTAAAAAAAAAAAGCCTTGGAAACATCATATCATGATTATGAAAAAGTAGTTTCTTTATGGTGGTTCCTTTAATTGCAAAAGAATTTGGGTTTTTTTTTTTGCTTTGTAATAATATTTTTTTGTCAGTTAGCAAAACCAACCTAATGCTGCAGATGTCTCCTTTCTGCTAGCTAAATTTAGGCTGTTCTTCCTCTCCTTCTGTATATATATTCCTCTGACATCAAGAGGACTATGGCCCCTTCAGAGTACATTTATTGCTGTTGTAAACAGTGAAAACTGATGAGGCCAGATGATGGAGGCTTCTGCCAATGTTCCCTCTTAGCATGCTTCCGTTTCAAAATACATGAACTGGTACCAGTTAGTGCCAAAACTCTGGAAGTATGAAAATACAACTAGAAAGGAGGAAATCAGAAATGTGTGTCAGCACCAAATGTATATTCTGTTTTCCTCGGTGAGGTATGTGAACAATTCTGCAGTACATAGCTGTGGGAGGAGGAGAAACTGCTGGTGCAAATCTAAGTACAAAACATGGGAGTATTGCGGGAGAGGGGCAGAGAGAGGCCTTTTCTAGATCTGGGTTAGATTTGTTGCAGCATAAGTTTTCTTTAAGATTAGGACTTTGCCACAGCCAAATCTAGTCCTGATTTTTGGACTGCAAATTTGCAAGAGTTGTCCAGGAGATTCTTTTTAGGTACCTGGGGTAAGCTCTTGCACACTTTTAGTTGTGTCTAAATCAAAAAAAAAAGTGTAAATGGAGAGGCAAACTTGGATCAAAAAAATCAAATCAGCAGGATTTGCTTTGAACTTTCAAGTCTGTCTCTGCCTCTCGTATGCACATACGTACACAGTCTGACGCGTTTCAGATCTGAGGTTCTGGCTGATTGTTGATCTGATTGAGAAATAAGTAACTTTCCCCCTCAGTACAAGCATTTGATTTACCCTTAAATTCAGCAGTTTTAATATACGTTTTCCCTTTGATGGGCATCTAGAATATGCTCCAAAGATCATTCACCTTGCGCATGTTTCTATCCAAGTCACCCATCTCTGTGCTCTGTCTTCTCTTTGCTATCACACAAAAAAGCAAGCCGTTTGTGTTGCTTTTGAAGGCACCTCATCACCATTTCCGTGCCAGTTTTGAGAAAGCAGCTTTCACGACTCTCATCGGTCCGTAAATTTTCACATAAGCATGGCTTTTAATGCTTTCTCCCATGATGTCCTTATGCTACACCTTGCGTCCTCTGTTAACCACAACAAAGCTATTTCTTTATTCCCCCTTCAAACAAGCCCTTCCTCTCCTTCCCGTGCCGTTCTTTGCCAGGACGACTTGAAGGGAAAAGGCAGCAACAGGTGGATGCCAGTGCCCCGTGGATCGCTTGTTGCGTGGGCCGGTAACGCCTGCGGGGTGCCCGAGTTCCCCTGCCCGTCCCACGAGCCCTTCTCGTGTCCTGTCATGAGCCCTTCTCCTGTCATGTCCTGTCATGAGCCCTTCTCCTGTCATGTCATGAGCCCTTCTGTCATGAGCCCTTCTCCTGTCATGTCCTGCCATGAGCCCTTCTCCTGTCATGTCATGAGCCCTTCTCCTGTCATGTCCTGTCCTGAGCCCTTCTCCTGTCATGTCATGAGCCCTTCTCCTGTCATGTCCTGTCATGAGCCCTTCTCCTGTCATGTCACGAGCCCTCCAGCTCCCTGCAGCAGGCAGCGCACCTGGGGCCGGCCCACGCCCGGAGGCTCGCAGACCCCGCGCTCACAGCGTTAATTAGCCCGTTTCTGCCCATGTGGCCCCTTTGCCCGCGCGTCTGGCAGGCGGCGGTTGCGGGGGGGCGGCCGGTGTCTCCGGCGGCACACCTGTAGCTGTCCCGCCCCCCCAGAG
>VZTV01081935.1:0-12826 GCA_013400875.1 Anhinga rufa | reverse complement strand
AAAAAAAAAAAAAAAAGAAGGAAAAAGACAAATAACCAGTTCAATATCACACAGCATTTATCACTGAGTTGGCAACTTGTGAGTCTTTTCATCAAAACAATCTAGCCTGGTGTTATACTCTGCTCTGCTTTTCACATGTGCAAAAAAGTCTCTTGCAAGAGCACTTAATATTATGAAGTTGTCTCTTCTATGTTTAATTACTTTCTGGAATAACAAGAGACTGCAGTTAAAGAAAAAACATTTTGTTTTGTTCAATGTCTCGGTATTATTTAACAGTGATAAAATAGATTATTAATTCATGGCTAGCAGCATAATACTTTTGTACATGTATTGTTCTTTATTTATACTCAAAAGCTAAGGAATTTATATCTTAACCACATACAGTGTTATCTAACACAGAGTTTTCTGGAATATTTTTAATGATGTGGGTGGTAATGATGATTAATGCAAAAGGCACAGACAGCCTTCTCAAAGTTTTTCTCTCACAGATTTAATACTTCCATGTCCAAACATGTCCATTGATGGGAAAACAGAAATTTATGCTAGGCTATACCAGATCACAGCTACACAAATTCTGCAAACTTGGGCTTGTTCCTCCAAGCCAGCAATCATTGCTGGAATCACTGGAGATACCAGATGTGAAGGGTGGATATGCTTTCCAACGCCTGTTGCAGAAAACTGCATTAAGGAGGTTAAACAGCAAACTCATCTGTAGCTCTGGGACTCAGGAACAGCGTGTTGGTCACAGATGGGGACAAAGGTGGGGCTGGAAAGTACAGTGAATGTGCCAGTCAGTTGTAACCTGCCAGTATGGTCCCTAGGACTGTAGGGCAGGCATGCACCATCATGTCCTTTGCGATCTCAATCCCTATTGTCTCAGGTGTGATGCCTGGGTCTGGCCACTCCATTTGGGTTCCTTCCTCAAGGAAACCAAGGTGCAGAGCAGGAAGGCTGGTGCACTCACGCACACCTGCAAGCTGTGGAGCGTGCCCAGGTCCCAAACCCTAGACACAGTGTAAGAAACCATACTTTTTGCAGACCAGAGAGAATTTATTCTCTGTTTTCCTGAGCCTGGGGAAGTGAAAAGTGCACTAAAGGTTTACCCATACCTATGCAAAGCATGAGTTTAATGGAAGCTGAAAGCTTTCAACATCTTCCCAGAGGCAAGTATAAAATGCTGGTTTAGAGTGCCAGGCCGAATTTGCCCAAATATAAATAAATGTGACAGTGGACGTAACCCTCTTTACCAGTTAAGATAGGCTTGTGCCTAGGCTAGTCAGGTTGAGCCCTGACCTCTGGACCATTCATACTGTTAATCTCCTGACCCACACTCCAGCGGTTCCTGCTCCCATCTCTGTTCCTGCAAATCCCTGTGCAATGCAGGCGCCGAGCTTCTTCCTAAGGGCAGACAGGATAGGGGCCCACCCAGCACGCCCACCTGTTGCAGTCCTAAAAGCACCATGATGGTGGACACCTCTTGCTAAGAGCTGAAGTATACAAGCACCCTAGGTCAGTTCCCAGAGTGCAGCATAAGCCATGGCTTCGCCCTATAATGCAATAGAGGAAGAGAACTCATACAGTCAGGCTCCATCCATAGGAGAAAACCAGCAATGACTAGTACTGGTTCCAGCTAAACTGGCCAGTTCAGGCATCTGTCCAGCTACAGCCAAGTGTGGAAACACTAGCAATGAGCCCAGACACTCACCAGCACTAGTGTCTGGATTTGGGATGGACTACATATGTATGTGTGTGTATATATGTATATATTTGCAACATGAAATGGAACTGGACTTCTTCAAGGATAAATGTCAGGACTGTGCAGTGGGTATGCAACAGATTTACATCCTGTCTTGTCTGGGACTGGTAATGTGCACTGAATTATACAGAAACAATTCTACTTCCCAGATCCTTTCTCACAGTTTTACCAACAATATTATTCTATAATATTAAAACAATTCACAGAATTGTGGGCATAATACACTTACTCATCTAATCTGACATACCGTATAATAATAAATGAATCAAATTTTACATAGTTGTTCACCTAGGGTCACTGCCCATCCCAGTTTGAGTGAGACACTCCTGATTTTGGTGGGAAATATCTTCAGGGCAGAGACTGAGGGAATAAGTCTTTAAATGCTGCAAACATGTAAAACACATGATACTGGGCACCACCTGTACCCTGGCTGGCTATCTAGTGAGACACTACTTCAGAGACAATAGACTGAACTTTATTCAGGACATGTATGCTTAAAAAAAGCAAGTAAAACCAGATCCCAAACCATAATTTTCGAACATAAGCCAGGGAGAAAGCCACTCAAGAACTTCTGACAAGTATCTGGAGACATGTCTCTCACAGCTGACTACAGAAGGATCTTAGGGAGATGAAAGTAGCTTCAGTGTGAGTCCACCTGCAAGAATCACTGGCTCTATCCACACATTTGAAATCTTCCACCAGGAATTCACTGTGTACAGTACTGTCAAGCTACAATCCTAAACTCCTGCCCTGTCCTCACTGGCATCAGTACTAAATTTTTTTCCAAAAGATACAATTATTTTCATCATATGAACCACAGCTATCTCTCATCGTACAGACTGATTTCTGTTTTACCCAAAATCTCATTGTCAATACACCTTATGGTACAGTGCCCAACTTTAATGGCATAACTCATGATGAGCATATTATACCCATTTTCTTCATCCTTCCACAATAATTACTGGCAATGAAATGCTGCACACTGTGATCTCCATGACAAAAGCTGCACTTTCCACTCCTCAGGGTGAGAGAGTAAGGGGAGAGATCTTAGATCTCACCAGAGCAATACAAACCAATACTCATACATGTGCACTCCTTGGGGGGTATCTGTTCTTAATACACTTGTCATACTAGATGACATAGTAAGGACCAATCTAATAAAGGATTTTTAACAACACCACAATAAAAAAATCTTAGTATTAAAATATTTTTTTTCATTCTCTCAAATATTGGTAATGTTACAAAAATGTTTAAAAACATTTCTGAATATTATTTTGTTAAAGAAATACAGTGCATATTGTTCAACGCTTAGTACTTAGCAGACTAACCTGATTATTCCTATTCATTCTGAAAACTACTGTGTCTAATTTTTACAGTAATAAGCTATATAATATAGGAACTTGAAACACCCATATCCCTGAGCTTCAGAAGACTTGGATAATATTTAGCTCAACTTCACATAGGAAAAATCTTTTGTAACTACCCAATTCATCTGTAATGATCAATAGCATAAACTTATAATGTTTTAGTTTAAAGCTGTTAGCCTTTAAATCCCCCCAATTTTTCAAGCTAAATAAAGGTTTAGACCAATCATTTGAAATCTCATTGCTCAGCTATACCCTGGGAAGCAAACCAAATTTGTTTAAGACTAATTTTATTTCAGGCTTGAGAATTTTGGTCATCAGAGCTTGCTTCAATAATCATGTTAGCTTTACATCAGAACAGATGCTTCTAATTGTAGCACTAAAGTCCTCAGTTGAAGTCTTTACTCAGATGAAGTATTTATTCAGACAAAACTCCAATTTCTCCCTTTAAACACAAGACAGCATACTTCGTGAGAGCACTGAAGGAGGGCTAGGGACTGAGCTAGAATCCTACGCTGGGGTTTGTCCTGCTAGTCCATGGATGATACCTGTTTTCTAAACAGAAGATTCAATGATGTTTTTAAAATATCTGAAAAAAAAAAAAAAGTCACAATTTCCAGGATTGGGATTAATTTTGTGCTATAAATTTTGGGAGTAACAAGTTAGTATGGAAAGTCTGGAGAGTAATTAAGACTTCTGCTTTGATTGCCATGTTAGTTGTGTGGCTCACAGTTGAAGAGAAAAAAAAAATGAAGATTTGGCTGGGGATAATCTAACAGCAAATAATAAAAATGTTATTCTAACCAGACAGGTTAATTTGGAGAAGGTCAGAAGGAATACCATAAACAGTGTAATATTCTCTAGGTTCCCACCCTTTCTGTGAAATGAATCAGCAAGTCAACACTACAAAGTTTTTAACCACTTTTGACTCTTCTTGCTGTGGAAGGGGTTCATTTCAATGGTGCACATCTAACAAATAATTCATGCGATAGATTGCTATTGTGTCAACCTTGATAATAGTTTTCTCTCAATTATAAGACTCAATTCCTTAGTCTTATACTTTGATATTACAGTTGAGTTGGACATAGCTGTATATTGTAGAATAAAAGTTAATTTGGACATAGTTGGAGTTGTTTTGTATGCAACCTGAGAAATTATACCTGCTGGAACCCAGTGCTCACTGGCACTTTCACATCAAAAGATGATAAATACAGCATAGTCAAGCACTTGGAAATATGGAAAGACTACAGATAACCTTAATCTAAATTTGTCCCTTTCCCATGGAACTACTTTGTGAACAATAACATAGAAATCCCATGACGTAATAAATAATTTGGTCTGCCATAAAAAGTTTGCATAATGTAGAGTGACAAAGGCAGCTTCATGGGCTGAACAGCGAAATGAAATGCTAACAGTGTTCTTCCAAAAGAGGTTCTGTGCATGTACCAAGGTGATAACACACTCTGGTAAGGATGAACTCATGTATGAATAGCAGTACTTCAGGTAATAGTTAAAATAAATCAAACTAACTTCCCTCTTTCAGTGCTCCCTTATCGCGAGTTGGATAGAATCTGTTCAGTTTCAGAAATCATGTTGGCTGGGATTGTTTGCATAACCCGTGTCTGCCTCAAGATGAGTCAATTCTGTTGAATCAAGGTTATGTTTGGTTTTGTTTTTAACTCAGCAATGCTACAGCTCTGTTTTCAGGTCTGGCTGTATTTTAACTCCCACACTGCACCTGATTGGTTTTATGGTATCCACCTACCATGTACCTTTCTTAGATAAAAGATTTCTGCAGTTAAGTCTTTTTATTTTTTCCATTCAGGTATGACAGGTCAATACCACAGGATACTGCTTAAAAAAAAAAAAATCACATTAAATGTGAAATAGTATAAGAATAATTGCCTGAGAGATCTTTGGGGAAAAAAAAATAGGCCTAAATAAACCCAGTCTTTAGACTTAGTTTTTGGCTTCCAGTGAAAAAGAACGAATTTCCTGAAATCTGTTCTGTTACAGTCCTTATCTCATCACTCTTGTTCATTTCCAATAATAGATATTAGACATTATATGATGTGATAATGTCTTATGTTTATAAGTCTGATATGAATCATCTTCAGGTAAAGCTGTGGCACCAAACTGACTGCTCCTTGTACTGGATCTGGCATACAAATTAGTATGCTGCTATAAATTTGAATTATGGCACAGGAAATACCAAGCTTACCCACTTAGCCACTAGTAAAACCAAAATACTTATCTGGATTATTTGCCCTGAAGTGATTGATGCATGTCAAGTTTTAATTATGTGTTTTATCCTGGACTTGCTCCACCAAGAAAAGCTAGTAAGCAAAAAAGGCAGTTTTTGAGGAGCTACATTCTTAAGAATCTTTAGTGTAAGCCAGTTAGAAATGCTTTCTGTCTCATGCAGAAGTTAAGTAATGGTTGTAGGTGTGTGTGCATCAGGTCTCCCTCTCATTCTTACGGTCTGACAGCTGATCAACACCTCTTGCTAGGACCAAATGAGCTATGAAAATGCTGGGAAGACAGTTGAGACACTGAAATGGTGTGGACATCAGAATAAGTCTCAAAGGAAGGCTTCACGTTTTATCTGCTGGCAACAGATGCCTGCAAAATGGGGAAGAGTCAGAAAGACTCAGAAATCAGCTTTTTGATTACTACACTGTCTGTCAAACCAAGTTTTTAACAGATTTCTGTTAACAAGAGGTTAGTTATGAGATTATATTGCAGCAAGCTGAGTACTATACTCCAGGAGAGAATGACTTTTAAAAGAAGGTGGAAAAAAAAGAAGCTGTTAGGGAGCTGCTGAATCCAGCTGCCAAAGAAAGGCAAGGCTGCCCCTGGCACATCCACAGGTCCAGTGAGGCCAGTAGGCATGCACACAAACATCACATCTACACAGATATACATAGCCAGCCACACAGATCAACACAGACAGGCACAGCCAGCATGCACATGAATGTAAACAGCAGCCTCATCCTGTTCGCCTCTCTGGCTGATCAGAATGAAGGTCTGTTAATAAGAATATATATGTGCATATGTATAATGTGGATCCTTCCAGCAGCTGGCCAGCCCAGACATTCAGTCTGTCCAGTAACTGTCCATGGATCCCAGTCTCCCCAGTTGCTGGCACCGGGGCATACAAGCCCCCAGTGCTACAGCCTCAGTGAAGAGCCCTCTTGCCCACACCAACACACACCTCTCAGTCAGCCCCAGACACCACAGTCTCTCTGGCAGTTGCTCTGGACCTCCTGGTCCCCATGGTAGCCAACTCCTCTGGTGGTCTCACACACAGTGACACACATATCTTATGGCTGCTTTGAAATCTGGCTCCCAAGACAGTTATGCTGCTTGCTTTCTAGTCCAATTTGATATTTGCTAGCTATCGCACACTAGCACATGTACTCTTACTCAGTGTGGTTGCTGGCACCACAGTCATGTGGTCCCGTTGCCCATGGCCTGACTCCAGCTGCTGGCATGTAGACCTCTAAATGCACATGCACACAGAAGGCAGTCCCCTCACTCAGGAAAATAGTTAGAAATTGTGTTAATAAGAAGGTAGAACAGACTGTGCTGGTCAGGAGCAGGGCATGGCTAGGTAAGCCTACTGACCATCAGCCTGTTTACTTACAACCAGCCCCGAATCTATTTTCCCACATTTCTTCCTCCCCAGACTGCCTTGATCCCTCTCTTTCCCTGTCTTTGGTTCCTCCCCTAAACCTCCCATAATAAATCTTGTGCAATCCCAAAATGCTCTTCCCTTGCATGTGTCCCATATCCCCAGGCAGTGCCCCCCTCAGTCCAAAAGGTGCTCTGGAGAGCAGTTGTCATTGGATTGGCACCAGCTGTCACCCCCAGCGCATGGGGCTGATGGCACCACTGGAACAGCCCTGGGAGAGACCACGTCCCTTTCCCTGGCTGGGTTATGGGGTTCTCCCGCCTGCCGGCATGCCCCTGAGCTCTTTCATGTAAATGGAGATGAAGTTTTTATCACTTAAGCTAGCAAAGTATTTCTGTCAGAGTTGGATCTGATCATGCAGTTTTGTAGCTGAGACATAAGGGGACCCTGTTAATCAAGCCTAGGAACTGAGGACAAGCACTCACCTAGCTAGACCATGGCGAGCCCCTGAAGTCAGCCTTTATGAAGCAACTGGAATATTACAAGCAAAAGAAGTCACCAGTTCAGACTGAATCTTGAAAGGGGCTCTGTCACTGTGAACAAAATGTGGAATCAAAAATACCACACAAGACCTGAGGCAAAAATCTCTAAGGCCATGTTCACAGCACAAGAAGTCCCACAAATTAGAGCACAAGCAGATAGCAAGATGACATGTGATGGCTGGAAAAAAATACAAGTGGTTTACATCTCTTTGCCTGAGTTTGCATTACCATTCAAGTGTGCAAAACCTGGGTAAATACAAGAGGCATCAGAGTTGCTAGGTCAGGGCAATTGCTCCTGTAATAAAGAGCAACATTGCAGTAGGAGATTATCAAACTACTCTTTCACACTGAAAGCAGGAGGGATTGCATTAGTTTTGACAGAGATCTGTAGGTCAGTGTAGGGCAGACCTGCAAATCTGGATTAAAACACTGGGCATCAAGAAAACCTCACTACTTTAAAGTCCAAATAGCTCAACCACAGTAGCCATTACAGCCGATTCCTGGAATATCCTTCTGCTGCCCTAGGCCACTGGGATGATAAAAACTCTTGGCTCCTCTGTGACAAGCACCACATGCATCAGATATTACATGCCTCCAGCTTCCCACTCCATCCCCTTAATGTGGAGGCAAAAGCAGGAAATGCTTTTTTTTGCTTTCTACCAGGCTATTTGCAAATGCAGAGGAAGGTACTGACTGTTGGTGCCCAACAGCTCTGCCACATCTCCTTGCAAAGGCACCCATAGAGGGGTGCTCGCAGCCAGCTCTGCTGGGCCACACTGGTCTGGGTGATAGAGATCTTGTCAGTATTTGAAATTCCCTTGCCTGGCAATGTCCACTGTTAGTTAATAACCCTTTTATATTTTTTGAGAGAAAAGAAGGTGGAGGGAGGAGTACCTTTAGGAGGCTCTGATAGCAGTTGCTTGGAGCCATTACTGTTAGACAGTAATGCTTAGACTGTAGAAAATGTGAGGCTATATCTGACTTGCATTCTGCAGTACATCCCTTCCCCGTGTCCCCACCCTCTAACAGGCTCCCTGGTTGTACAGCCAGCATGTAAAATGCCTTGGCACCCTCACAGCCTCTGGCCCCATGGTTGCACTCCATGGAGAAGCAGGCACAGCTTGCTGGAGCTGGTGCATGCCTAGGTCTTGCTGCAGAGCTGGGAGACAGCCAAGGCAAATACCTGGGAAGAGCTGAGTAACAGAGTGAGAGACTCCTTGGATCCAAGGTGCTGCTGAACAATACATTAAATGTTGTGACCTTAGCCTCCTTTCAAAGTAGTCCTCAGCCCTTTTACACTATAAAGGTAACACACTTCAGCTGGTTTTGCCATCCATCCAACTACAAATCTGTCACAGTGAAAGCAATGGGGAAAAGCTTTCAGTTACTTTGGACAGTGGGATATATTATAAGGAAAATTCATATGCCTTCTGTATCCTCTGTTTACGAATGAACTTTACCATTTGTATAAAGCCTCTAAAGAAGATGAGATTCCTCCAAATGACAATGAAGGAAAAAGGAAAGAGAAGGAAGGGATAAAGCCAGATTCCCCCCCCAAAAAATAACCCATGTAGTTTCAATAAAATTCTCACACAGGATATTTCACTATCACTAACGCTAGGGAAAAAAATCTCATCTGATTTCACTGTAGCCTCCAGTTCTGTCATTCTGTTTCTTTTCATGTAAATTATTGTAAAGTACTGCTGCTGTTGTGCATTCACCTTTCTGGCTGCTCTGGGAGATGCCACCTTGGGGACACCAGAGCAGCTCTTCTGTTCAGAGTGCATTACTCTCCAACTTGCAAAAGGATTTTCCATTATTGTAAGGTACATTTGTGTTATACTTAGAGCATTTCTACCCTGAGGTAGTGTCAGACTGGCATCACCCAGAATTGCAGCCATGACACAGCGATGATCTTATTAAATGCTGAATAAAAGACATTAATATGCTAGAGTGCTGCCCGATGAAGGGCAAAGAACTGCACCATCTTGTACCCATTGTACAATGCACTGCCCAGCTCTGCCTTTGGTTGTGCCTTTGTGTGCCCTTAAAATCCTTTAGCCACAAAGTGTAAAAAGGCTGTGCTGATTTAGGCTCAGTATGGTATTTTTCAATGGTCAAGTGTTCCAGGAGTATTTTCTTGGAGCATCTAAAAGGATTTTTTAAAGGTGACTCACAGCACGTCTTTTTAGGTTCCCCTTTAGTTAGAATCCTCTCATGCATCCTCTCATGAAACACCCATGAAAAAAATGTAATAATAACCCAAGAAACTGTTGCAAGAAACTTTGCATGCCTGCATACCTTCTCATTGAGTTGGGGAGTGAAATGGTCACCGCATTTACAGTTTCACGTCCCTCAGATCCACAAGAAAGGGGATGACAAGAGATCCCAGGAGGGTTTTCTTTCTCCAGATTGTTGTCTCTTTCTCAGAAATGAATGCCCAGCTCTATTAGTAATCAGAAATCTTCTAAGTCAGCACAGAAGGCTGTTTCTGTCTCACCCATCAACTTCACTCCTACAGTCCCAGTCCCATAGGCTCACAGCAAAACCAAAAACCCCAGCTACATAATCTAGAGATGCATGGATACCATGAACCACTGACCAGAGGTAAGATCTGGATCTGTGAAGTGGAAGAAACAGCAGTGAATGTGAGTGTGTGAAAGCCCCAAGGGAGAACTGGCACTCTGCGGCTGACACACAGAAAGACGCTGTGTCTGCCTTGAGGATCCTGTGCCCCAGAAAGCAGTGATGCTAAACTTCAGCTGCCAGAAAGCAAAGAGAAAGTAAATTCAAGTTTTGCCTTTTGCAAAGCCATTGATAAACACTATCTTTCTGCATGAGAGTAAATCACAGGCAATTTAAAATTCTGCACTGCAAGAGATGCAAGAGGACTTCCACAGCCTTGTTCAGTGACTCTCTTGCCTCTCTCCCAGCTCATGTATTATATTACAGAAAGACCCTTTCTGTATTTACACTATTTTTTATATTCTTGGTAAGTATTCCCTGCTAGCCACCTTAGCTGATAAAATACTGAGTTTGATCAGAGGTTTGGCTCACTGTGGCTGTTCTTATGTTGCCTTCTCACACATTTCATATCACTTGCTCAAAAGAGAAGGGTCACCTCTCCTTGGCCCTTGCACTTGGCACATTGTTTGCACCTTGGTAAGTGGTAACCTGACCTGTCAGTATAGCAGAATTTTGCACTCATATTTTCACAGAGCAGGACACAGAAAATTGGAGCAAAGCCTTGTGAAATGAAGCTGACAGTTCCTGTAAAATCCCAGACACCTCTCAGAAAGCACAGCAGTATTTCCTGACCCTCAGAACCTCATGACAATGGTATTAAACTAAAGATTTTAGTATTGCTTCTATTTAATTTCTTTTTCACAGTTTTTCTGTTACTGTGACCATGGAATTCATTTGATGAATCCCCAGCACAAGGTTAGCATTTGTTTCTGTAGTTTTTAAGACTACTCTGAGCTGGCAAAACACAAGGCCAAGAGCACCTTTTGGGGAGAGGCTTCCTCGCCCAATGTGCCGAAACGCAGAGACCCGTTTCTTTGCATTCATTCATGTAGAATGACGTCTCCCTGCAGACCATGGCACTGACTGCAGCCTTACTTTGTCTGCAGCCTTGGGGAAAACATACAAAAAACTCCCTGCGACATCCAGATGGTGCATTGAGAGGCTGGAGGAAGAGAAGCTCCGGAGTTCCCTGCCTGCGCGGAAGCAGCCAGAGCCACTCTCCAACAGCTACACAAAAGAGCCTCTGTCCCTGCTGATGAGAGATCCCTTTGAAGCCTGGGAATCCTGACTGGCAGCATTTCATATCTGGCCATCTTTAGGTTTGGAGCAATGAAGAATGGGAAAGACAAGATGGGAAAGGAGAGAGCAGGGAAGAAAAAGGTAGGATCAGTTCAGAACAGGTCTGGCTGAGAGCCCGTGACACATACATTTTGCTTTACCATACCTATGCCATTTTTTGGTTTAAGGCTTTCTTATCAACATAGAAATTTCCAGTTTATTTTTGACCTTTTGACCAGTGAGTGGGCAATTGCTCTCAGCTATGGAGACATGTTATAGTTCACTATTAAGAAACACAAAACATCCTCAATGTAAACATGCATTGTAAAACATAATAAGCCTAAACCAAGAGCATGCAGTTTCATTTTAAAGAGTGCATGCATTGCTAGTTTCTCTATCAGATTATGGGGAAATTTTTACACAAAAAAAAAAAATCCAATTACCTGCAAATAAATGAGTTATGTTTGATTATGAACATTTCCAGGTTTAGAAAACTCCAATTCACTTTTTCGGTCCCTATTGTGGTGTGGTTACAAAATATTTTTACCCCTCTATGTCTTGCTTTCTCCACTCATAAACCGTACAACTTCCTTGTTGAAATCTGTAAAAATGTTGTAGCTGATTCTTGTACAGTAACAAGCACTTACTCTTTAAAGTTGAAAAACATTCTAGAAGTTAAACTTTTCATGTTAACAAATATGTTCCCTTAAGATGTTTTTCTTCATCGCTGTCAACTTCATGTTTCTCTAATGTAGAAAACAGAAAAACTTAATTCACTTCTCTGATCAACTGTTCTTCTGGTTTTTTCATTATTCTACTTTATTCAATTAAGTGTCATTTACTGTGGTTGCAGTGTCAGAAAATGGCTTACAAAATAAATTAAGCTTTCACTCTTAGGTCTTGGAATACAAAAAGAATCAACAATTCATTTAATTTGTGATATTCTACTATTTATTCTGTTATTTTCTGTTCCTCTCTTTAAAATGCATAACCTGATCTTATGAGCAAAGAATCCTAATATTAGATATTTCCGAGGGAAAGCAAGTGCTAAACATAAGACTTTTTTGATTGGATATAAAAGGGCTCTAGAAATTACTCTCCCCATGTAAAAAAGGGACAGGCCGTGATTTACCAAGGCCAAAACAAGAATGGTAAAGAAGTAGACCTCAAGAATTTGTGATACTGTCACAAGTTTTAAAACTTTAAATCTTGCTTTTTTGAAAGTGTCAGTCTTTCACTTTCTCCCGAGTATGCTTCCCAATGTTTTCAACACTTGCACTTCTGGCGTAAACTCATAGGACTTCAAAATTTTCTCCACTACTTTACTCTAACATGCTCTCTTATGAGATGTTCGGCACAGGGACTGCCTGGTCATGATATCTGATCTGTATGCCACTCAAAGGTGATGCTAGATGACCAGCTGCAAAGTCCTGCTGGGGCACTGCTGTGCTTAAATGCTCATGCGATCAGTCCACACAGGACTCAGCTGCCCTCTGCCTCATTCATGTCCTGCTGGAGGGGCCCAAGGAGGTCACTGCCAACTCCCCTGAATATGAACCATATTTCTTGGAGTCCCCTCCATTCTCCAAACAGCTGATACCGGTCTGGCTGTATAAGAAATGGGTGTGAGGGGAGGAACAGTAAAGGAAGGTTAGCTATTCTTTGATTAGTGCTTTCATTTTGCTCTAATGTGTGAACACCTCAAAAGAAAGAAAGAAAAAATAAA
>VZTV01081934.1:0-12966 GCA_013400875.1 Anhinga rufa | reverse complement strand
GGCTTTATATATTTATAAATTATGTTTCCTAGAAGTAAACTAAAATTTGCCATTTTGTATTCCTACCTAGATTTGCAGAATTAAATACTGCTTTCAGTCAGTTTTGATCCAGACAAAAGCACAACCATTAAGTTTTGAAAGATTTAACAGATTTCAAGTGTACCAAGTCTCAGAAAGAAAGGTAATATCATATTTTGTCCTGACATTTATTTTAAATTGACATACCGTTTATAATAACAACGTATTTAGGAAGAGCAGCATTGAAAGCAACAGACAATCTCAAACTAGTCAATCAGAATATATTTTTCTTACTGTATTATTGGAGTCACACTTTAAATCTCAATTCACAGCCTGACTGTACAGTCTAATCTGCCTCACTTTCTACAGGTTGACTGCTTAAAATTCTGACTGTCTATCTGCTTTACTCATAGAATAAAATAGAGTATTTGCTCTTTTAAAATGTGTTTGTAAAACCTAACTTGCAGAAATGACAAATACATTACTAATAGCACAGCTATTTGATTTTAAATTACCAGTAACTAAAGCTGAAAGGAATGTTACAAACAAATTTTACAATGTGATTAAGAGCTCCATTTGATGTTACTGCTCTAGAATTGCCAACTACAGCAATATTGACGAAGTACACTTAAAAAGGAAAAATAAAAACCAGCGTGAGAGCAACTGAAGGCAATGAGCAGCTGAAGTAGGTACTGGGGTTCTCCGGGAAGCTGGGGAGCGCAAAGGAGTTCTTCCGAGCATCACGATGGGGACAACTGCTGGATCCTTCTGGGTCTGTTCTCTTGGAAGAGAGACTTGAAATCCAAGAGCAAATGAATTCTTTACATCAAGGAGACAGTATGTACACCCTGCGACGTGTAAAACGATACCACAGCTACACAGGGAACTTACTGCAACACCCTGTTACCACCATGGAATGCAGATCTGTTCCAGTTTCACTGAAATGGAGAACAAATGCACCTACACCTTATTTCTTTCCAACTACATTCCAGTTTTTCATTGTTTATCTGTTTTTTGATCAGCCACAGGGTCAGAGCTGACTGGTAGCTCATCAGTTGCGTAAGAAAAATTGAGTTTTGCCATCCCAACACTAACAAAGTTACTTACTTGAGAGTTAAGGAAAATACCGCTGAAATCTCAAACCCATTCACAACTTATTTTTTTTCCCCACAGACCATAGCTAGAACTAGAACTCTCAAATTTTAATCAGAACTGTTATTTTGAAGTCTGCTAGAGTTGAACTTAAACTGAGAATCAATGAAAGCCAGAACTGCCTGAATCATTATTCTGAATTGCGCTTAAATTGCAGCTGGGGTGATTTAGAGAAACTGAACAGGAATGGCACTGAAAAAATTATTTGTTGAAATCCCCGGGGAAACACTTGGATGAAAATTTAACTGCACCACATGCGTACCACGTGCTGGCTGCCAAGCAGACATATTGATGTTTTACTGCAAGTTAAATTTCTGAGGCAACAATGCAGAACCAGCCTGCCAGCATCTTGTGGAAGGAGAAGAGTTCTGAGGAGAGGTCAGAAAAGAGGAATTACCTGGCACCACAGATCAAGTAGATCAAGGGAAATACCCCAGGCAGACCAACTGGCCAAGAAAAAAAGAAAAAAAAAGCACAAAGGAATAATTACTTGATTACAAACTAAAAATACAGCAGAGCTGTGCACATAATTGTGTTGCAGAGTAACGAAGTGCACACAACTGAAAATCCGTGTTTATTGCACACAGACTAAATATGCTGTTGGGTAATTACTGCTGTCGGCTTTGTGAAGAAATATGTCCACAGAGCTCATAGACAAGCGTGTCTCTGTCAAACGAGCAAGCATTCCCAGTGCTCCAAACAATCATATTGATAGCTGTCAGTATGGCACGGACAGTAAGAAACGCTGAGGTTTGGAGGTTTATTAAATTCACTGTATTCTAACAATCTAAACCCAAAAGTTTGCTAAGTGAGCTACAATTACCAGAACGCCTTTCCATACAGTCATGATTCACAAATTAGAAAATTGCTTCAAATAATCATAAAATATAAATGCAGAAATGGAAGAGCTACATTAACAACAGAAGAAATGGCTTTGAAAATGCACCTTGTAAAGAACTATTTGGGTAAACAATTAGATTTAAAATAGTTTAGTATGAAGAAATTGAATCTATTTTAAAACAGAAATGATCAAAATGAATCACACAGATGACTTCAGTACTGGAAAAATGAAATCTCTTTTTTATCTTGCTGAAAACCACTCACATTTGAACATGACTTCAACGTAGTGGGGGAGTTACACAGGCCATGCAGCTACAGCTGATGCGGCACGATGCCGCAGTGTGCGCTGACTTCACCTGCATGCCTGGGAAGGTGGCAAACTGGCACTGTGCCTTTCAGCATCCTTTTCAAAATCATTTACTTAAATTTTAAACTCCATCCCCTAGTGAGATTCTTCATGATTTCGAATTGCTCCCAAATCATTCTAAAGAACACTTAGGTAGGTGCAGCAATAACACTTTCTAGCTCCTATGCAATGCTTTCTTTAGTAGGCTTGAAGAGTTTTATAACAGTATTGCCATCCCCATTTTACAGCAGAGGAAACTGAGGCATGGGCAGTCTGGTGACTTACCCGAAGCCAGGTAAGCCTCCTGACTTCTCCAGCAAGCCACTGGTAGTCCTGGAAAGAGAAGGTACGTATCCCAACTTCCCCACAACACTGCCCACCGAGCGCACAGTACACTGGCGTTTGAGATCATTTTTTGAAACGTGTTGGCTGGCAATAAATTTTGCGTCTTTGCTAATTAAATTCAGAACACATGATAGCTCTACACGAATCAGGTGAACCAGTGTAAATGCTCTAGGAACAGCCACAGGTGAATAACAGAACTGTTTTGTTACCATTCAGACTTCTGCTCCCCTCCCAAAGATTTTCCATTCATGGAACAGGTAGTTTTAAACAAAACAAAACAAAACAAAACAAAACAAAACAAAACAAAACAAAACAAAAAACCAACCAACCAAAAAAATATTCAATGAATGAAGGCAAACACTGCAAATTCATTCCAGATCTAGCTGAAAAACACACCCAAGAAATGAAGACTAACAGCTGAAATAGAGTTATGGATCACCCTCCAAACTTATCTCAGTTTACATTACAAACTTTTTGCCTGGTATCGATGATACCAGCATCAAAAAACCGGTGTCCTACTTACTATGAAACGAGAAGACAAAGAAACATAGGACGGCCACTGCAGGACAGTAACTCCAATTTAGGTTAGTCCTGACGCTGTCAGCATTAGCTCCTACTCCGTTTCTTGATAGACATGGTTATGATGGCAAGTGTACAGACAAGAGAGCAATAGGGAAGGGAGGAGGAAGAGTGGGCTGGGAATTAGCTCATGAAACATGATTTTGTCAGAAAAAGCTGTCTTGTCAAAACATGAGTGTTTTGTAAAAATATACTCGATTTTGACAACCCCTCGCTATGTCACAGGCACAACTCCCAGGTTTTCTCCCAGCTTACCAGGTGGACTGCTTGGTAATCTCCTCGGGTCCCCGTGACCAGAGGAGCCTGTGATGCAGGCTACCTGGGACGTGCAGGGGACTTGCAAGTCCTGACAAGCACTGCTCCAGCGCAGGGAAACGGGGAGCCTTTAGTAACTTGGAATGAGGCAAATCCTTGCATTACGTCTACTGTCCTCTAGCCAAGGTTCAAATCACTGTGCAGGTCCAAGTCTCACATTGTCCACTACGAAAGGAGTCCAGTCTGAAGCAGCTCAGCTGCTGCGGGGCAGAGGGAGGCACGGTTCTGCAAATCAGGTGTGTATATATACGCATACACGGGCACACATCCGTATGTATTACGTGGTGGCAGCTGTGGTGTATGTGACTGCTAGGCGGCAGTGCCATGGCCATACGGGCTCTGCCAAGGGAACAGATCAGCCAAGGTAAGGCATATGGTAGGACAGCATCACCCCAGCACAACAATCCTGCCAGCCTTACCCTGGATCCTTGCGAGTGTTAAAAATACCGAAGTGTATGCGTGCAAGTGATTAAGGCAAATGATGCTGAAAGTCCTGCTAGCAGAGCTGGCAGAGCAGAGCAGCCTGGCTTGGGCCACCCCTACTCAGTCAGGGTCTTGCTGCACCACCGTACACAGCTTTGGGAAGCCTGACTGCAGCCAGCCTCTCCAAATGCCTCCAGCCATCCGCCATCACTGCGCTGCTGCCCAGCAAAACCTGCCCTGGAAATCCTGCAGCCCTCTTTTTCAGTTGCTGCGGCTTGAACAAAACCTCCAACGCAGCAGGAATGCTGCCATCCTGTTTTTGGGATCTCTCATCCACAGAGCCAGTGGAAACGGATATGGGTCACATACGGTAGGAATTCCCTCATCTCAGTACCAGTCTGGGAAACCTGTAATGATCAAAGGATTACAGTAGAAGAGAGTCCTGATACAGGATCTGTCCAGAAAACAGCATCGCATAAAACAAGTTTTACTGCAGAAAGGCCAGCATACCAGTGGCCCATTCTACTCTGAGAAACACCAGGATGTTTAAATCAGCAAATAATAAAAAAGCTTCATTAAAATAACAGAAAACTTAGGAGTGCTTGGGAGCTGTCAGGGAGCCGGCATTGTCTGCCACAAGCAGCTGCACAAACCTAAGCACGGTCTGGGCATCAGCTGTGGAAGCAGAAGGGAGCGAGGCCTCACTCTGTGGCCATCTTCACTTCGAGCCATTTGTTTTGGTGGCACAAGCCCAGCCTCCAGATGCAGCTTTGGAGGTTTAGTCTGCCAGTACTATGGCAAGGAGCCTTACAGCTCGGACAACATCAACAGGGATAAAAAACCCCCAAACAAATCCAACGCTTACGCTGTGAGGACTCGGAGAGCCCCAGGAGTCCCAGCTGGACCACCCCAGGAATCCACACGACCTGCTCCGTTTTCCGCAGGAGCATTTGATTTGGAAAATATTTGTTACTCCAAAGTAGTAACTGCTAATGCAAAAAGAGATAGTAAAATGAAGTTACAAACTGTAAAGATATCCTTAAGTGTAAGAAACTGCTGTAGAAGTTCTCAGCTCTAATGACATTATTTATGCCTTATTATGCAGATGTCCGAGATGTCTGGTGTCTGAGATATTTTTTACTTCTGCCTTAGTCAGAGAAACAATTTTGAACATTTCTGCCTAGAACACTAGAGACGTTTTAATAAAATTTTTCCCTCTTATCAATGAAGGCAATCGTTATCAATAACATAATTAATTTTTCCCCCTCTCATAGCACATGCCTGTGGTAAACTGAAATAATTCTTTAGATAAAGTATTTTAAAGTCTAACCACAGAATTAAACACTAAGAGCCAAAAAATGCCTATGATATCTTCAAAAAAAGGAGTGAGTACTTACCAAGCTCTGTGGGCAGCTCTTTTATAGGATTCCTTTCTAAAAGCAGAGTTTTCAATAAAACAGAAAATAGTAGCAACTATAAGGGCAAAGTTCTTCTAATTAAATAGGAACACAAGAATATTTTTTCCCTCCTTAATTTTTTGCTTGCTTTTGTTTCCTACTACAGAAAGGACTCCACAAGGCAAATCCACACTTTTACGTCGCTAACATCAGTGCTGGAAAGTAACGCACCCCAAAGTTTTCTGGTATGACAACCTGAGGTTTGCGTTTATGCCCATTTATTATATACTACTTCAGTATTTAGTATTTGATCTTTCTTTGCAAAGCCTGCTTATCACTTTAAAGTCTGATACTGACTGTTCCAATTATAAACACATGATTTTCAGTTGTTTATGATTTTGCTGAGCTTCAGCTGTTTGGGTTGAGTGTGTTCCTCAGGCTAAATTTGAGCTAAAACTGCTCAGCCGTTTTTGATAATGAGACTAGAAAGAAATATGCCCTAATTGTATTTAATTAATCAACTTTTTTTTTTTTTAAAAAATCTCTAGTGCTCCTATTCTTGGAAGCAGACTGGAAGCTTGGAAGCTTGGCGTGGGTCACGTACATTTATGTCAGGTAAGACAATTTTATTTTTTTTTATATCTCTGTAAATCTGCTAACATTTAGCCAAATCCTAAGCTCCTGAAAAAACCATCAGTATGACTGTGCTCAGAAAACAATTGGTATTGTTTAGCAAGTAAGATGCCCAGAGTTGCTGTAAACACTGTTGTTTGGAGAATCTCTAGTGGGAAGCTCTGGGCTACGGCGTGTTTAGGACACAGCGACACTTCATCCAAACGCAGGGAGGTTCTCTGTTTTCCCCCTGTAGTGCACAGCTGCTGACACCCCGGCAGCTATGAAATGGAGAGTATACAGAAACCATACTTTACCTATTGCCTAAGTTTTNCCTTTTAAAGCAAAAAACTAAGCGTAAGCAACAGGAGGTTCCAGACTCTGAAACCCGAACTCCTCCGCAGCTGGAGGCGCCACGGTACCGGGGCGATCCCGCCGCCTCAGAACTCCTCGGTGTTTGTGGCCCTGTGCACGGGGAGCTGAGGCCCCGTGCCACGGCGAACGCTCCTTCTTGCCCGAATGCAACCTCTGCAGCAACGGTGACGCGGGACATGCCCTTGGCCGATCCCTGCCCAGCCGCACATCCAGATCCAAGACGCTTCTAGGGAGAAAGGGTCAGAGTGGTACTTGCCCTCCCTGCACACCGGGCTAGACGCCTTTTCCACACCTGAGGTGATGTTTTTGTTTCACCTGGGGAAATTCTTACCAGAGTATCTACTCAAATCAGTGAAAAGATTCACTGACAGCTTGAATGGACAATAGATCGGGGCCCAAGCTAGCACAATGTTTCAGTTGTTCTTTTGATGAAAACACCACTTTTGGCTGCTTCTAGGAAAGGATACCCGCAGAATTTCCAAACATCTTAAAATAGATCTTATGCTCCAACAGGTAATAAGTATAAAAGGGAACGATAATAACTTTGAGAAAGCCAAGTAATACTCAGTGAATATTTCCAATGGGCATTTTCTAAAAGCTGAGCTGCTGCTCGAAGTCAGTGGAAAACTGCAAACAAGATAAAGCATAATACATGTAGGGACTCATGACCGACACATTATTTTCGAGGAACACGCACACAGAGAATGTCTTAATCTCAAAGGATTTCAACCACTTGTACAATGATGATCATCTAATTTACAAACCATATTAAAATGCTATCAGACCTGCCCAATTTAAAAATAATTTATGAAAGCTGTTTTTAGAATATTTGAAAACATCATTAAACTTGACATTTTCCAGGTATTTTTAGAGGCATAATCTTAATTTACTGTATTTTTCTAATCACAAGTTGAATATATAATGATTCACAAACAAGTGATCTTAAAATACCTTTAAGCACCTTGTTTCAATCACAAGATGCCATGAATTTTTTATTTTATTTTTTTTTTAATTCTGTGGCATATACTGGTCAAGGGTTGCCTCCTTTTCCTCCTTACTCTTTGCAGAAAGGTCTCTTTTAGAACCACAACCACAAGCGAAGTGTCCTGTGCTGGTCTTTTTTTTTTTGCCTTCCAGCAACAAAACAATTTCTTTGTTCCTGTTAATTACCACACATTGTGATTTGCGGTCTTCCCCTTCTGGATTGAGGAGCAAGGAATTGTCCAAGGACATTACAAAAAACTGGCGAGAAGTTAGTTTTGGTGGTCACGGCAACGTGAGGGTAAGCGCACTTTTCAGGGTCACAGCCATACGGCGTGCTTTCTTCCTCGCACGCTCCATCCGAATCAGGAACGGCCAATTAATCCTTCCAACAGTTCATACCATGTCAGACAACCATCAAAACCAGATTAAGGGGTAACGTTCTTTGACTAAAATGCCCTTCATTATCATTTAGGTGTGACACGAGGTTTGTAACTGTGGGTCCCCGTTTTCACCTCACCTACACTATAAAAATAGTCACCTACAGTCAATAAAATGAAAATGGTGCAAAACCTACGTGAAAAGACTATCAGGTCTTACATTTCCTAAAGTTAAAAGAGTTTAGAAATTCACTATGTAATATTAATCAGACCTTTCAGTTCATCTGAGTTTTAGTAAACAAAATTAAGCTTATTTACCGCTCTCCTGCACTGAGGGCAACGCCAAACAAAGCATATAAAAGTCTGACTGTTACAATGAAATTACAGTAAGGCAAACAGAAGACAAATACAACTGTTATTAAATTATCTGTATGACCAATGATCTTACCTGTGGCAACCAATTCCAGGGGGAAAAGCTTTAATCTTATTATACTGGAGATCCAGCCAAACAAGATGTGGCAGCTTTTGAAATAAATCCTCGGGAATCTTTGATATGACACTCCCTTCCAGACGAAGCTTCTGCCACAGAAAAACATAAACATGTTTTAAACCCAGAAGGAGAGGGGCCATTCCTTGGCACGCAAAATGTCGAATGTGAAAACTGCTCTACGCTGTTACGGAGAGAACACTGTTAAAGGGGATTAAAGGATACACAGCTCTATAAATCACACACATTTAAGGACTTTTTCTTAAACCGTCCCCCCCAGGGATTAAAGATCATAGCTAAGAATCTGTAGCTTTCCCACTCATCTGACAAAGCGACGAGCCCTTAACTGCTCTGTGCTATACTCAAACCAAGGGTATCAGAACGACTCACACCAATTTACTCACCTTTATGCTCGGCAGTCGATATATTTCCTCAGGAAGATGCTTAATATTTTTTCTGCTGACATCAAGAGCACTTGAAGACAACAGCAGGCACTGTTCAACAGCTTTCCGACCTCTTTTGATGAATTAGAACCAGACAAATTTCTCTTTTTGAGATGTTCATCTCCAAAATTATCGCCGCCGCCATTAAACTCTTTAGAGCAGTTGTCATCCGTTTGTCAGCAAGCCCGGAATACCGACTCAGTAATTCAAACCTATCGGCTGAAGGCAAGTCATGAGCTGAGAAGAACAACAATGTATTTTGGAAAGAGAACGTACACAAAGCAAGGGGTTTCTTTTATATTATTGATTTGCAGATTATCCCCAGTGCTATGTGTTCTTTGTATGATACAAAACAGTCAAATTGTTCTTTTTATATATATATATATGCACACACTTATAATAATGATAGAATTTATCGTAATACATATTTAAAGGTATAGTAAATAAGAAAAATCACCAATTGGCCCCTGTGGCTTTTTCCCCCCACACCATGCCATATGTAGTGTCAGCGTTTCTGCCAAGCCTACATATATGCAATAAATAATCTCCCTTCTGACAGCACGCTGCCCTGCCAAGTCTCCTGGCTTCCCCCTCGGTCCCGTCTCATCAATATCCCCATCTCCCCTTTCTACTAGCTCTTAGAGACCTCGCTGCGGTACCTCGTTGGAGGCACGGAGCGTAGTGAGGCTTCGGGGGGCTTTCCCCGCTCGTTTCAAAGGACACGGGCGCCGTAAGGGCCTCGGCTGCCTCGCCGGCGCTGGAGCGCAGACGTCCCCAGGCGCCGCGGCGTGCCTGGCCCAGAGCCGCTGCCAGGCGGCCGCCCCACGGCGCTTGCTCGCGGGGAACGACTGCTGCCCCGTTCTCCGGAGGAGGGCAAACCTACAGATCCTCAGCCTGACCTGCTGCGCTCCCGGGGTCTCCCTGGCCCTCGCGACCCAAGCGCAGCCCTAGCCGTGCTACAGACCAACACAAAGAACAAAACATTCTCTTTGTTGCAGTCTTTCTAATCTCTACTGATCTTGGTGGGCGCTAGGGTCCTGCGAAGGTGCTTCGCTGTGCTCCTCTCTGCCTCCAGGCCCGGGCTCTGCCCGCCCAACCCACGCCGCCCCGGTGCTTCGGCTCCCCAGGCGCGAGGCGGGAGCGGCCGCGGGCCCGCGCCCCGAGACCCGGCGTGCCCCGGCGGCAGCGGGGGCCACCCGCGGGTTTTCCACATCCCCGCGATGCCCCGCCACGGGCACCACACCGCCCGGCCCCCCTCACGTGGCGGGCTCGGAGGAGTCCAGGGCACCGCCGGCTCTGGAGAGGGCCTTCATTTCCCCTCACTCGAATGGCGGCTCTCACGCTGCCCGAAAGGGCTGTGAGGTACCTCCAGTCCCAGCGACTAAATGCACGCTCAGTCGCTTTTCAGTGGCTAAACAGGAATACCGGCATTCTTCACGTGCCTGCCCAAGCCTTCCAGGCTCCTCACGCTGCCCGCCCCAGCGCCCATGCGCGTTGTGAGCTGGGCTTGGTGCTGGCGGTCACCTCCTCGCTGCTAGAGGTGCCCGTGGCTGAGTCAGCCTCCCAAGTACAGCATTCCTCCGCTCCTCTCACGGACTGCTTTTAAAACATTATTACTACTTGCTGCTCATCTTCCCGGGCCCACGTCCGCCATGCCCCTCACCCCAGTTGAGCACTTTTGTTTGCAGGTGTCCCTCTCTGGGCAAGTCCCAGGGTGGGCGCAAAGGCACGGCCGCGGAGAGACCCCCAGCCCCCCCGGGAAAACCCTCCCGGTAACACAGCCCCATCGGGGCAGTCACGGGGCCGTCGTTTCAGCGGTGGTATCCCTGCACAGTGGGGTGAACAACACAAAGGTTAGCCAGGGGTTGCATGGGTCTGAAATAAAACCTGTTCTTAATTAGCATGATGGTAGAAATTCATTACTGGGACATGAAGAGTACTTAATCTTACAAATCCAGATAATTATGCTCCCAGTGACCTGACCGAGTTTGATCAGTAGCGCTAGTAGGGTTTAAAATGCAGGAAATTAATTTCAGAGTTTAGATACATGATTTTTTTTCCTGACTTATACTGTGCTTATTAAAATAGCTTTGTTTTCTCATTTAGCTTAATGGGATTCCTTTAGAAGCTATTTCCTTACAGAAGCATTTTTTTTAATTTGTAGAAGAGAACCTGACACGTTATTACAGTCTGTAACCTCAAATGCATATTGCACTCTGTAGGAAAGAGTATCTTGCCAACTGTAAGAACTATCATATGGAAAAATACAGAGCCCTGGCAATAATACTTTGAGGCAAACGGGTAAACTTCTTGGTTTGTCCCATGCATATACAGTGTCTTTTGCAGCAAGTACAGCTGGAGACTGGAGCGTCTCAAACTGCCAGAGATACTGCATTAGTGCAAAGCTTTGATTCCATTACATTTAGAATTGTCTTACCTTAGATCACGTGAACAATCCCCTCGTTTAGGAACTTCTGACCTCCAAAGACTATCCGGACAGGAGCCTGTTTTGTGGTAGAGCATGTTGAGCCTTGAAAACTTCCGTTTTATAGGAAATCTCTGAATTCTGAAAGAAAAAAACTTGTCCTGCAATACTGCCATTTTCATGGAAACAGTTGTTTTAAATGCATAAATAAATAGGCCTAAATATTTATGTTTGTTTTGTTACAGGGCCACACACTTCTGAAAAACACACCATTACCTGGGCTGAATAAGACAAAGCACCTATTCCTCAGCTTCAGTGCATCTCCACTTTGAAAATCCAGATTCTACTAATTAGGCTATTACTGACGATTTTAAGAAAAAGCAGATATGACTAGTAATTTCATTATGCTTTTCCTGGAATAGTTTTTCTCTGAGGCTACTTGGGTGATTAAATCCTAATTATGAGCAAAATTTATAAACCAGGGGGCAAAATTTATGAAAATTAAAAATGGATCAATGGAAAAGCTGTACTGAAAGAAGTATTGCTTTGGATTTGTTTATGCAAAACTAAAAATATTTTAGGATAGTTTTATTTAAGATGACATAAGAAAACATTAGGATTGAAATGGATGACACCAGTCCATTAATTAAAGCAGAGATTATCTCAGTTAGTTCTGATCTCAGCATTCTGTTTAGAATTCTGTAACACAATAGTAATGGAGAAGCATTTTCCTGGGCATTTCAGGGAGAGAAGGTGAGTCCAGAAAGATCCCCAACTTAGGTAAGTCATCTTAAAACAGGACTTTCAGTGTTCCTGTTTCAAATCTAGCTGTCCAGTTTGGCCTCCTCGCTTGAGTTCTCTATGCAGTATCAGGACCGTAACATAATACCACTTCTTTAACATGACAGCATCTAGGAAGATTCTATCCTAATGAGAATGTAAACAGAAATAACAGATCAAAAATCAATCACTACATCCCTCAGTAGGTTCATTTCAATTTTAGCAAGCCAGAGTTACAAGCTTCAGTCGCAAAGCAACAGCCAATAGTCATATTTCACTGCGCAAATCACTGTCAGGTTGGTCACCGCACTTTCAGGTTGCTGAGCTATACATTAAAGCAACTCGGGTTGTGGGTTCTACATTGAAGGCTTACCCTCCTGAGCCTTTGGGCTCTGAGCAATTCGGGCCATCCAGTTTCAATACCCACGGAACTCAGTTACAAATACAGTCACAACAACAAAAATATCATTAAAGTTTGGATGTGAAATGGCAAACGAACAACATTCTATGTAGATTATTTTTGATCTTAGGGGATAACCGAGGGTTTCAGCTTTTTGTATTGGGAGTTCCCTCCTAGAAGCAAAATCCACGCAGGCATTGAACATACAAAGAGAAAACCATGCAATTGCTGTGCAGACAGAACTATCCCAAGGGCAGGCTGCGGTAACAGCCTTGTCCAGACCCAGGGGGATCTTGACCCAGCATGTTGAAATGCAGCCAGGTCTCCATCTGAAACAAGCATCCTAGTGATAGCATTTCACCGAGAAGTGATGTCAGAACAAGGAGGAACGGTGACGGCCAAGAGCTTGGATGGGATTGCTGATCTTCTGACAAACATCGCACCTGCTTGGACACTGAAAGAATTTCCCATAGGTGTTAGGGTGTGTTTTTAATCCTTCAGATGCAATGGCACTAACATAAGTTATGATGGACCAAAGTGATTGCCAGATTATCTCCAAAGATGTATAGGTCTCCACGTTCAGACTCAGCTCTTTTGCCAGGCAAGAAAGGAAGTGTCACATGTTTCATTTGACTGAATCACAAGTGGTTTGGTTTGGTTGGTTTTTT
>VZTV01081933.1:0-17953 GCA_013400875.1 Anhinga rufa | reverse complement strand
ATGTGCGTATCTTCCCTCTCCTCTCATCCAGAGCATAAAATTAAGAAAAGGTGTAAAGAACTTGAGAAAGACTGAGTGGACACATATAAATGAGAAAGAGGAATACTTAGCTTTGAGAATATTTCTACAAAAGAAAGGGGGATACATGAAACATTGCAAAATTGTAAAGTAGATCTGAGGAAAGATGCATCTTTTTTTTTCTGTGGTTCAGCAGTTACCAATTGCCCCAGGACACAGGAACAGCAGAGGTCTTGTTTTTCCCCTGTGGTTGCACAGTGTCCTTTTGGAGGTTGGCCTACACCATTGCAAACCAGCCAATTCATACTTCAGGATGCTGTGAGTAACCAGAGCAGCATAGTAGGGAGCTGTGCTCTTCTTAGACTCAGTAGGGCAGCTGGAAGGACCCTTACACCTAGGAACACCCCATTCTCTGTCAGGTAATTCAGCAATATGGCAAGAGGAGATTTAAGGGTAATAGAATAAAAAGCTTGCTTAAAATCATAGCACTGAAATATTGGAACAACCATCAAAAAATAGAACAAACTGTTAGCATTTACACTGAAATTATTTATTGACTGTCTCAGTGTCCCAATATACTTCCACCTCACTGTCTCTCAGATTAAGCTAGAATCTCCCATTCTTTCTTAAGATGAAGCCTTGATCATCTGAGATGGCTTTTGGCACCACTTTCATTTCCCAAAGGGTCAGTAAAAGCCATAGATCAAGCTAGGGTCCTTTTATGCATTAGTGTTGTCTGAACTCCTCCTGGAAAAATGTACTTCCATGTTTCTCGTAACCGTCCAGGGGGGCACCTCCAAGGAAGAGTATCTTTTCCTTCCACACGTTTCTTTAAGGGTGAATTAATATTTCTATTAAATGCTTTAATGCACATTCACAGCCATGCACATTCATGGCTTCAGGTTGCTTTTCTTTGTAACACTCTTCTGTTAATACATTTATGAAAACTCATACATTCTATTATGAGAAATAAAAAGTACACATCATCTGATTCAATTTTTAAGTATTTTCTCTCTGTGAGTGTTACAGAAAGACTAAACACAATGGTACATTTTAAAAAAAATGTGAATGAGATGCTTAGCCTGAGTACTTCTCCACCGGCCCAGTTTACAGTGAACTGTTTCTGGAGGCTTCATCATGGCAGCCTCATGACAGAGGGAACTGAAACCCCAATGTGCAGGTCTCCAAAATTTTCACAGCAGGGTGTCTGTGTCAGTATTAAGTTTTGCAGAAAGCAATTTCCTTTTATGAAAATTTTTGTTTAGCCAAAACTCCAGATTCTTTGAAAATTCTTTCTAAGTGGGAAAAATTATTCACAGCAGTTATAAACTCAAAAGAATAACATGTTTACCATTCCCCTTTCTTTTCCTTACACAGCCTCATCTGTCACTTCAGAGATTTCTCTGATGATAGGAGATGCAGTCTCATCTGCATGTTTGGTTTTTTTCTTCCAGCTTTGCTCTATTAGCATTTCAGCTTAAAGAGTAAAAGAAACAGCAAAAGTCTGCCCTTGTATCTCTTAAGTAACAGCCTCAATAACCACATTCATCTGGTAGCTAACCTTCTGCTTAACACCTAGGTTCATTGGCTGGTCGTTCTTCCTCCTGCTATCATCTCCTCCTCCCATTTTATTAGAAACTAATGAAATAGTCACAACAGAAATGTTTTTTGCAGTTATTATGTCTTGAAGGAAACAGACCTGAAATGACTGGTTTGAAGACAGCTACACGTGTTGTAGCACCAGTATCTTTGCAAGCTCCTTAGAGGGTACACGTGACATTTGATCCTCTTACTTTCTTTATGTGGGAGTTTTCATTACTACAGCCACTTGCCTTTTATGTTTGAGCATGTGCTCTACAATATATGTATCCCCTAAGCCAAACAACCCTGCTGTATTTCCTCTCTAGAGGCAGGGAATTCTGTTTGCAAGGTGTCCTTAGTCTTTGTGATGTTTCTTCATTTACTGGTTTAATAACCTTCCCTCACTGCTGGTTGTACTATTCATTAAGTTTTTTATCTACAGCAGAATAAGACTCTGCAAAGCAAATCTGTAGAGTACAGAAAACAGCAGGGATTAAGAAAAAAATTGAAGAAGATTTTCTTTTCTTTACTACCTTTTTAATAAGTTATGTAAATGGATTTATTTATTTCATTTGTTTATTTTCACATAGACAAACATAAGAAGGGGAAAACAGTCTAATTCTCTAGATGCCCTTGACATAATTTATGGGGGAAAAAAAAGATTCAGATCAGATATTTTTTCATCAGCCAGTTAATAGATACTTCTGTTCTAAAATATTTTTGACAGATGTAGAAGACTGGATTATGTTTTCTTTTGCAGGGCTTCTATTTTCTATCTCCTTGGTTTAGGTCATGCTAGCAAGATCCATTTGTTGCATTATTCTTTTTCTTGCCTGCATGACAATTTTAATTTGAGGATGCATTTTTTTCCTTCCATTCAAATAAAAGTTTATAATCAATCTTTTGTTTTGACAGAGGATACATTACTATATTTAATTTGTATTATTTCTGCTATCTGTAGCAGTATAGATAGTTCTTAATGGTTTTCCTAAGGTCTGTTTTATAGAGTTATGGTCATACTGGTAGAAAACAACAGTAACCTAAAAATTGCAATTTATTGATAACGAAGGAAAACATTAGATTGACTCAATAAAATATTTAATTGGCTCTTTTATTTTTTTCTTGTTTCAGTGTTTCATTCTTTAAATAGAAATATAAATTGATGAGATTTTTTAAATGAAAGCCATTTGAATTAAAACAAATCTTCTTGAGTAGAAATATATGCTAAAATAGTCTCTTTTTAAACCTGGAAGTCTTTGTACAAAATTTGCAAAAATGGGCTCTTTCCTTCAAATTGTTTTGTACCTATATCCATACACAGAAAGGCACTGAACATTATTGTTGCTCGGTTGCAGGACAGAGCCTGCTGTAAGGTGTCAAATGTCTTCACCATATTTGGAGGCCAGCAGGAACTGAGCCTATTTCTAGTACTGAATTCTGTTTACACTTGATTTTCATCGACTAAAGGTTTCCTTGAGGGTTTTTAGAGTTTATAATTCTCTGGCAAAATTACTTAGTTAACTGTTGTCTGTGAACACAGCCTTAAAACCTTGACCTTTTTACTTTTTTTTTTTTGCACTAGTGTCTTCAGGTCCACTTCCCAAAGGTGCAGATTGAAAGCAACAGTGCAGGCACTGCACACAGCTGCTCTCTGGTGTGGACATTCAGCTGGACCAGGGGGCTGGCAGCGGGACTTTGGACAAGTGCCACCATCAACATCTCCTTCCTGGTATACCTGCCAGCTCTGCGGTGGGGTGGGACAGCCCACTGTTCTCCCTTATTCCTCTGTCTTGCCTCCTGTCAAAAAGGGAGGCAGTTGCCAGGACAAGATCCCTGTTCTGCCATGCAGGAGCTAATTCTCCAGTTGTTGGTGCTAGAAAGCCTCTCTTTACTTTGGCTGAGAGTTAGGGCAAAAATCCTCCCAAGAGGTGTGGGGCTGCATTTGTTGGCCAATTCAAGCATTTTTATAAAATAACCCCAAACTTTATAACGAAGGGTCTGGGGAGGCCTTAACCCATCTCACCAGGCTGAGCATGGCAATGTCAGTGCCTCCATCCAGAGATCTGTCTTCAGTGCTATCTGCTGTGTCCTCAGCTGTCACACAGCCCTCGCTTCCACATTGCAGGTGAGAACATCCAGCACAAGCGAGCCCAGTACTGAGCCATTTAAAAACATTGCAGGCTTTTCTGAGTTTCACCATCAGCAAAAACAATGTTTCATCCAGAAATTATTAGCAGAAAACTTTTAAGATGGTTGTATAGCCTGGTTTCTTTGTTATGACCACCAAAATGACATTTTAAAAGCTAACAAGCATGTGTGAAGGAAGCAAGTGATGCACATTTCCCCTGTTGATGGACAGCAAGTATCCAGCTGGTCTCTGTGGTAATCTGAACTGACTACCACCCAGGAAAGTCATTTTCATTAACTCATCCTGACAAACAATATTTACCCATAGGCCAGTTTCCATACTTGGACATTATAAATCAAGATCTTCAGTTTGTTTCCAGGCATCAGTAGCATTGCCTGGATGCCAGACTACCAGCTTTAGACTCTAAAGTGTTCAGGTTTTGTGCAGGGCATCATGATTTAAGTGTTCGTGATGTTTGAAAATTATATTGGATTTTTCCCAAATTGCTGTCACCCATTGGGGCTGTGATGGTCAAAACTGATCTCGAAAGCAACCTCATTAAATTATCTCATTTAACAGGGAAAAGTCAGGTCTGATACTGGTTGCCTTTAGAGTTTTGGCTTGTCAAACTGTATTTATTTTCCCTTCTCACAGTTCCAAAGGTGGCTGCTGCTGTTGTCACTTCCTTTAGCTGGTAACAGCAGCAGCGTGGAACAGGGGAGAACCATAAAGGATAGGCTAATAACATGCCATTTCCTCTCCCTTCCTTCCCACTTCATTGGATACTTAAACTTGTGTCTAGCTTTTAGTATTATATTTATTCAGCAAAGTGCATATGCATATGCTTATTCCTAAATGCTATTGAAAATTGGTAAGATTTTAACATGTACTTAAGTGCTTTGTTCAGCCAAAGAAGCTCCCTTCATAATTAGTTACCTTTCTTTACCCCTTCTGTCCTAACACACCTACATGTACATGTACACACATGAAAATGGAGATACTTTTAAGAAATACCATTGTCAGATTGCCCCATCTTCCCAAGAACATGGAAAAGGAGTCTGGCATGGAGGAGAACAGGAGAGCAGAAAGGGTATTGAAGTCTCAAAAGCTAGAAGAAAGCATACGAACAGGATAGCTACATTAGCAAAATGGTCCTTGGATGAGTAAGGCAAGAAATAGATTCCTATAAGAGGAAAAAATTAATGGGAAAAGATAATACATAGGCTTCAGGACACACAAGAAGAGGGGTATGTTTATTTATGGGTTTGTTTGTCTCTCCTGCTATACCATAGTATATTTGCCTGTCCACATCACACACATTCGCTAGTACATCCTGATATCGATGTTACTCTATTAAGAAATGTTCAGGTTTAAGGAAACTATAGACTGAGCTGTCCTTAGTTCTGCTAGTGCTGTCTTGAGCAAATTTCATCATAAACTCTTGCTTTTTTTTTTTTTAAATGAACTTCTTATTTCTTTAGCAAAAACAAACGTACTCCTAGAATATTTCTTGGAATAAAACAAAGTTCAGGACATCCAGCAGAGAACATCTAGAGGAAGTGAAACTAAAGATTCAGTCCTGCTTCTACTAAGAGGCATTATGACCCAATGAGGAGAGGAAATAAAGCCAGGCAAAGTGAAGAAAAGGATTAAATAAGTTGGCTAAAGATTAAGTTAATTCCATATAATATCAAGACAACCTTTCCATGAGGCTACCTGGTGAAAGCACAATGTTAGGTAGTTTGAAAGTATAACCTTCAAGGAACAACAGTAAGAAAAACAATGAGCATTCTCCTTTAGGAATCATTTTACCCTGAGGGATAAACCATTTTACTGGCACAGGAAAGTTGAATCTGTACTTAGTAGTACTAGCCAGAGGAAACTTAGAATATTACCTCTCAAATACTTATCCGGCTAACAGAATAAAAATAATTTAAAAGATTCAAAGTCCAATTCAGAGTATTAAGTTGTTTTAACTTATAATGACAAGCCAAGATTTTGAAGCCATTTCACTAATTGACTCCAGAGAGGTTTGGTCATCCACCTTCTCCAAGTGCAAGAGATTTTTCAGAGGTCAAAAAGCATCTGACCATGACAGTGAGATTCAACTGATGAGAATATGTAGCCAGCAGCACTATATAGCTCAGCTGGCTGTAGCACAATGAATAGGATCATCTGGCCAATTTTGCAGTTGATAAAAATTGAGATATATTTTTATGAAGCCTATCATGTGACTCTAAACATAAGATGTAGATATGAAGCTGTAAGACTATTCAAAATCTGTTGCAAGAACATTTGTAAAATATTGTGTCAGCACTAGTTTTCATTTCTTAATAGCAAAACAAGCCTTGAATTAACCTGGAAGAGTGTCCCTGCAGAGCTGTATGGAAAACTTGAGTTTGCAGAGGGTTATTTTGCTGTTATTGACTGACTGAAATTCAGCACAGGTTGTTTTATAGTTCAGGTAATCCAGCCACATAGAATCATAAAATTATGGGGTAATTTGGGCTGGAAGGGGTCTTAGGAGGCCTCTAGCCCAACCTTATTCGCACTGCAGGCTCAGCTACAAGTTCAGAACAGATTGCTTCGGGCTGTACCCACAGTGTGGGCTTCAAAACCTCCAGGGACAGAGATTGCACAGCCTTTCTAGGCAGTTTGCTCCACTGCTTGATTGTCCTTGTGGGAAAACATTGCTTCTGTCCAGTCTGAGCCTCTGTGGTTTCATCTTATATCTGTTGAGTCTCGGCCTCCAGACACACACCGTTGGTAAAATCCTGGCTGCAATTCCTTGATAAGCTCCTTGTAGGTGCTGGGGGCTTCTGTGTGGTCCCCTCAAAGCCATTCCCTCTCCAGGTGAACAAGCCCCAGTCCCTCTGCCTGTCATCACAGGGCACATGCTCCAATCCCAGCCATCACAGTTGTCCTCCCCTGGACTCACTATAGCTGCTGAGTAAAGGGAATAATCACTTTCCTTGAGCTGCTGGCTGTGCTTCTGCTGACACAGCCCAGGGCACTGTTGGCCTTCATCACTGCCAGGGCTCACCGCTGGCCTGTGCTCAGCTTGCTGCCACCAGCACTCCCAGGACCTCCTCCGCAGAGCTGCTCCCCAGTTATAATATAAGGCACATACAGTCAAAGATCACACAGGCTTCTCTGACCCAACACTGAACACAGATCTGAAGAGGTAATGCATGCTATTTCTTCCAGAGCTACTGGATGAGTACTTGGAGGTATTAGCTTGGGCACATATTACTCTTCTAGACAATACTCAAGGAACTGGTACTGTGATATGTGGGCGAAAGATTGAATAGTATGAAAATGCTGATCTGTTTTGTACGCTAAAATATTAAGGATTAAATAAAAATATCATCACTCAAGAATGTATCACTTAGAACTTAGATCAGTGACCATTTTTCAGTTTGAAGATCCCTAAATTTTTTTCCTAGGAGTGCAGGAAACTTTGAGTAGGGAATTTAAATCCACTGAAAGTGGGTTTCATTTTCTTGATATCACTGACAGAGCCCAAGGGGTCAAGGAGCGCTGCTTGAAAACCAGTGGTAGTTAGCTCAGCAAGCAAATACTCACCTAAGGCCAGTAAGACAGGAAGCAGCTGGCAGTAAAGGCAGAGATGACAGATGATGTGGGCTCATGTATTTTTTTTGTGTATTACTTGACTAGCAAATTTAAATATGAGCTGTTAAACTTAGATCTCTGGTCTTATTTATAAAACTTGACAACACTCTGCAGAGAATAAAATATGCTTCAGTGCTGGACCCAAATGCCAAAAGAATATGGGGATGGAAATGGGATGTGCCAATGCATCTGTGCACATAATCCATTTGCAGCATTAATGCAGGGAGAAGGCAGCTATGGCTCCCTGTTACCCACTTGTCTGCCTGGAATCTGCTCCCAGCTAGCTTTTTCTCTGTTATGGAAGTTAAGCACCACCTGAAAGGTAAAACTTGAAGAAAATTATTTTCAAAAAGGAGAGAGTAAAAATTCCAACCCTGTTCTCAGAAAAAATGATGAAACATTGAATGAAACACTGACATCTCAAAACCATGAAAAAATATTTGAATAGAATCAATGAAAATATTTTACCTTGCTATTTTTTTCAACTTTTTTTATCTCTAAGGAGTTTTGGCTTGTTTGCTCTGGTGAGCAATATAAAGAAAATAATTTCTTTCTGTAAGTCAAAGTAGAATATTTTGGTTTACAATTGCAGAAAAAGAACATTTCAACAACTGTAAACTTCTTGCTATTGCAGGCCCCCAGGCTTTTGGCACTCACATGATTTTGAAATCTTCTCCCTGCTTTGCATACTAGTCAGAAACATCTCTTAAAAACTGAAGATAAGGTGATAAATTAATAATTTCCAACCTGTAAATAGCAGAGATTTTATCAAGAAATATAACCTTACATATGACTACATAGCATAAATATATTTGTATATCCAAATAGTCCATAATCTGTTGAAAAGCAGAGACCCAGAAAAATAATGTATCAAAACAACGTTTTATTAACAGTGAAATTCAAAGTAAGCTTAAAATGTGTTTCTTTCCTGGGGCTGAGTAATCAGAATTTTTTTCCCTTCCTCTGAGCTTAATGTCACTCACATCCCTCCTGCACTCATGTTTTTGCTTTTCCAGCATCTCTAACAGAAGACTCCTGTTGTTGTTTGCAGTCAGATTACTCAAGCTTGAGTGCAAGAAATACAAGTTCCTTTGCCTTGAACTGCTTCATTGAAAAGAGACTGCCTCATTGAAAAGAGCAAGAAACACCATAACTGCCTCCCCTCCACAAGAAAAACATAACAAACACCACAGAGTATTTGCAGCACTTTTCACAATTACTGGAGTTTATCACTCTAATTCCTTATTTCAACCAAAGGTTGCTTCAGTCTCTACCACTGTGAAGACCAGGCACACAAAAATATATAGGCTTATACCTAATATGTTATTCTTCAAAACACATGTTCTGCTGCCACCTAACTCTAGCAAAGCCTGGAGTCTAGCAGGCAGTGGGGTGGGGTTTGGATCTGCAGCTTAAACCCTCTGCTTCTGATCTAACCACTACAGCTCCTTTTATAGTTAAAGGAGAGAATCAGACTCCTTTTAGGGCAGCTTTCATCCCATCCTAGGCCAGATGAAGCACGTTTTGAATGTGCCTTTGCTTTTCCTGAGCACACAGTGAGCCATAGGCAGCAGGGACAGGTATATCAAAGCTCTTATCAGGCTACACTTGTAGTGCATTGGCCACCTAAGCAGATGGCTTACCACTGCTTTTTCAAGGCTTTTGAAGTTCATAGGAAAACAGAACATACTCTGTTGGGATAAGGACAAAACAAGATGGGTAAATAATTGTGGTAGGATTGACTGGATTAAAAGAGAAACACCTTCCTCTGTGCTGGTCACTTGGGGCTCCCTCTATTGTCCCTTTACAGCAAAACACGAAGCCTAGGGCAACAGTCCACAATAAAATCTATGCCTAAAAGAGATGAGATGAATCACACCCTAAAACTACCAGTTTTTCTCAATGGCTATAAAAAGTTAAGTGAAATGAATCCCCCCTCCCCAAGGACAGATTGGAAACACTGCACTAGTAACAGTAAAGGGCTTTCAGATCAGGAATTGGAGCATCCATCTAAGAGCAGTATGGGATCCAAATATACAAGAAGCTATTCGGTGTGAAATATGTTCACTTGAACATTCTGATAATACTGATCCAAGAAACTGAATCCAAAGGATTCTAAAGGTATAAGGTATTAAAAGGCATAAGTTCTCTTATATTTGAACTTCAGGATGTGCTCCTTAGAAAATCTTCAAAGTCATACAGTGAAAATTATGCAAGATTTGGAATGACTTACAAGGAAAGATTATTGGACTCGAATTGCTTAATGGAAGAGCTTATATCTAAAGAGGGCATGTTAGCATGAAAACTAATATAGGAATGGCATACAGAGAAAAATAAACAGTTACAGGATGTTGGAAATCTTTTGGGAAAAGAAACGAGTGTACATAGTAGAATTGGTACAGACTTCCTAGGTCATCAGGTTTATTCCCCTGCTATCTTAGTCAGTTATGTTAGAGGAACATCTTGGTAACCTCATCTTAAAGCAAGACAAATTCCCTGCCAATAGAAAGAGCATCCCAAATCCCCACTTCTCTAATGAAGAGAAAACTTTTCTTAATTTCTACAATAAATTTATCTATGGCCCTCATGTTCCACTGCATTTTTCTGAAACATTATTCTTTGGCTTATTTTCAAGCTAAATGATGATTTGACTGGGTGTAGTTATTGTGCCTGTGATTTCATGTGCCATTTGTTTTCTAAATTATGGACAATATTGAGCATTAAAACCCCTTTCATTTTGTCTCCATTTTGATTGTGTAGCCATTTGCATTTCCACAAATTCCTTTCCATCAGTCCTCCAAATGCTCAGCAACTGGAAACTAAGATACAGTATACATTTAACTTTAATTCATAGCTGCATTTTAATCCCTATCCATCACTACCATGCTGCTGTCCCACGTAATCTCTCTTCTTTCTTTTGTTATTTGTTCAATATCCTTGAAAGATCTAACCCAGCTTGATTTTTGTCAGGCTTCATTTTCCCTATATATTTCCTGGTTTCTGAGAAAAAAAATGGTTTATGGTGTTAAAGATAGTGATGCCTAACCATGGACCCCAGGCCATCTCGGACTACCAAGCTACACATCCTCCTTAAAGGCTGAATATTCTAACAGACATGGCCTTTCTAACACAATAATGGTTTCTAAAAGCATTCAAGTCTTTCCTTCCATTGCAATGCAAAGCAAGAACTTATTTGAAATCTTAAAAATTACCACAATATTAATTATTGTCTGCTTATCCACAAACCAAAAGAAATTTAAACCAAAAAGGCTAGATTTTGATAGATAGAAAGAAATACACCTAAGTAAAACTAAACTAAGAAGGCAATCACGAGATGTGTTTAAGGAAAGGCCTGTTGTGGAGAGGGACTAATGTCCTATGGGATCCTGCCTGGTCAAGTAGTCAGAGCATTATGGCCTAAGGGGTGTGTGTCACCTCTGTGTTGGAGCAGGTCAGAAACTTAGTAAGAATGTTTTCATTAATTCCATTTCATGAGGGTGAAGAAATTTTCCACAAGGAAATGATGGAAGAATTATTTCAACTTTCTGAGTTTCTTTCAGTAAAGCAAGAATAGTTTTACTCCAATCAAGTAATGTTTCATAATTATTTCCTTGTTTTGTTTAATTTCATTGTAATTTTAACAATACACATTCTAATATAAGAATTATATCACAGTACACATACACACTTATATAGGATATATATTGCACATTCCACATCACTGACACTAGTTTTATCTCACTGAAATGAAATTGTACATACATATTTCTGTATGAATTACTTTAAAGTTTTCATTCCTCATACATTTTTATTATTACAGTTGAGAATGAAAATAAGCTCAGAAATGTCAGAATTTCCCCTCTGAGACAAAGTCTTTTTTTCAACTGTGTCTTCACTTGCTAGCAGTCTAGAAACTACCAGCAGTTTCTCAAGCCAAAAAAAAAAATATCAGAAGCACCATTTAAATACGTGGATGGGTATTTAACCAATAAATGGATAAATTCAGGTTGTAATCAACATAGTGCTTCCATTAAGTCCTTTCACATTCAATAGTATTTGTATAATTAATTAATACTGTTGTAAAAAGACATTAAAACATAAATTAAACACTTAAGATTCAATTTTGTTCGAAGATATTCAAATCATTCTTGTTCCCTTCAACAGGAATGGCATGGGCATAACTGAGGAAAGACTTTGGCTATTAAGAAGCATCAGAAACAAACAAAAAAAAACCAAAACAGATTGTAAATGGATACTTGTATTAGTTTTGCTAATTGTTTGCAAACAGACCAAGCATTATTTAACATGAAAAATATTATACTGCTCTGTGTGTGTGGATGACTTAGAGTCAGCAACGTTGCTTGATAATTCTGTGAAGATTAGTATACACAGAATACACAGAATCATATAGGTTGGAAAAGACCTTTAAGATCATTGAATCCAACCGTAAATCTAACACTGCCAGTTCACCATTAAACCATGTCCCTAAGAACCACATCCAAACGTCTTTTAAATAACTCCAGGGATGGCAACTCAACCGTTTCCCTGAGCAACCTGCTCCAATCCCTGACAACCCTTTCAGTGAAGTAATATTTCCTAATATCCAGTCTAAACCTCCCCTGCCACAGCTTGAGACCATTTCCTCTCATCCTATCACTTGTTACTTGGGAGAAGAGACCAGTCCCCTGACCAACTGAATACAGTGTTCAAGNCAACTTGGTGTCATCTGCAAACTTACTGAGGGTGCGCCCAATCACCTTGTCCAGATTATTGATAAAGATATTAAAAAACCAGTTATTTACCCAGTGAAGAGTACACCCTACCAAGCCATAAGCAGCCAGTTTTTCCTGGAGAATGCTGTGGGAAACGGTGTCAAAAGCTTCACTAATGTCTAGGTAGACAACATCTACAGGCTTTCCCTCATCTACTAATGGGGTCACCTTGTCATAGAAGGAGATCAGATTAGTTAAGCAGGACCTGCCTTTCCTAAATGATGGGGAAGCCTCAGCAAAATTTTGAGTTAGGCTTGCAATCACACAGCTCCTCCTCTTCTTTCTGAGAAATAGGAAAACAGGTCAGAAATGTCCTGAAGACTGCCTCTCTTTCATTCCTTTATCTTTTGAGTTCACTAAATCAAAACCAAAGGTGTCATTTCCCTTGGGTTAAGAAGAGGAGGGTAAAATAGAAATAAATCTGAGCAGGAACAGGTTACTGCCCAACACAAAAGTTCATGCTCATCTGAAACAGTATATCACCACTGGTAACCCATTTTAAATATGAGATATGAGAGGAAATGAGGTTTGGAGAAAGAAGATTACAGGGGCTTAGACACAGAAGAGAATAAAATGTTGTGCTTTGTTTTTCTCTGAAAATCAAATACAAACACCTAATGATTGACACACAGAGATTTTTAAAAGTTAGACTGATGCAAATGTCTTGATAAAAACAAACTGTGGGATTGAGTGGTCTTTGGGGCTCTATTCCATGCATAAGCACCTAGACCACCCAAGGTGCTCCAGGGTTTCTGAGGCATGCGCTCAAGGTTGGCAGATATAACGAGGCACCTATGGGTGGTCCAGGCCCTTCTGGGGAAGCAGCTGGAGGCCAGGCAGAATAACTAGGGGTGTCTTGGATGGCACTAGAGGTCTGTGTTTATGTAACTCAGTCCAGTCCTGGCTCTGATCTAGGACAATCTGGATTGAGGATAGCTCTTCCTTATTTTGCATCTGTATGGATTCATCTTCTGGCCAGCTGTTATGACCTAGTGTTGTTCCCATGAAATCCTATAGAGCCATACTATTCTGAAACACTCTCCACTGCTCTTCAGGTTAACAAATACATTTTAGCTGCTGTCATCCCCTGATTCACATGTCTACCCCTGAATACCGTCATAAGCAACCATACAATGTGTCTTCTGTTTTATGCAGGTAGTAGCCAGGCAAAACTGAATTAGCCCTACAACAAAGTTGTAACTTAGATATGATTTCCCTAATTAAACTAGTGGGTTGATACCTACTATCATTCTTCCTGCATATGCTGCCTTTGCATTACCTGTGTTATTCTTTAATGGTTTCAACAAATTAGAAAAGTCTGGAAGTTCTCTGAATGATATGTTTCAATAAGACAAAATGAAATTAGGGAGATACAATTAGATCATTTTCCTAGTTTCATTGTTTGAACTTCTTGATAAAGAATTGTTGCTTATATGGTTCAATACTGATTTAATATAATGACCACAATTAATATTGTATTAAGAATGTTGAATTTATGAACTTCAAAATTAGGTTCATTCCCAGTTACTAGCTGTAGTGACAAACCATGCTAACTGAGCATTTCTCAGGGTGTTTCAACAGAAACATTGAATAAATACATCATTCTTCACATACCAACTCTATCTCGAATGATCATGTATAGCTGCCAGTACATGTCCTTCAAAAGAAAAAGATCAGCAGAACTCTAGTAAAATATATGCACCATTTTAATATGATGAGATATGCACCATTTTAATATGATGAGATATGATATGTTGAAATCTGATGTTGAAGTAACTTTTGTTCAATTTCTCTGACACAATTTGGACCAAGTCATTAGGAGTAACTTTGGTCAATTTTTCCACATTTTACATGGGTATATAAAAAATGAAAATAATTTGACAGCTGTAAGCATTTGAACTCTCCTGGAAACTCTCTATCACCTGAAATGCTAGAAAACTACCAAACTAGATCTTCTTTGTATTTCCTAATGTAACCTTAAGTCAAAACACTGAACTGAATTACTGTTTCTCAGAAAACTTGAGGTATCAAAATTCATCAGAGGTACAGAATATGCCAGTTGTTAAAATCTCTGTAGAACACACAACTAGAAATTATTTCTTCTTCTCTCCTCTTTCTCTGCAAGTGTAACGTGGATTGTGCCTCTTCCTGGACAGTGCAATGATGAACTGGAAACCTCAAGAAACGAGGGTAGTTGTCATTAAATATTATTAAATAACTTCATTAAATTAAGCACCTAGATGAGAACATGCATGCCTGAAACATTAATACTTTAGAACTAATAATATTTGAAAAAAGTTTTGATGTGCTTGTGAGATTGGGACATATTGTTATGGGCTCTAAATTTAAATTAATTTTTTTTCTTTACCTTTTGGAGAAGGGGAAAAAAATATTCTTTAAATAAAGAATATGTTTGCATATCAAACACAAGCCTAATTTTAATGCAATTACCTTTCAACTTCAAGCCTCATTGTGGTCTGCTTTTAAATGAAAAAGAATATGTTAAATATCCTGCAAGACTGACTCCCATCATAATCTTGTTTATCAGCCATATAATATATAAACTCCAGAAGCAGTGTTTCATACTTGCACATTTATGTGCCAGCAGACCTTTACCTCTGAAAGAGAGAATACTTCACATAAACATCAAATTGAATTGTCTTCCTTCCTATGTTAGGTATGGCAGCACACTACACAGTCAGTGTACTTGAGATAGACACAATTTCCCTCTTCTAAATTTGGGCAATGGCAATCAAATAAATATTATGATGAATGCACTGCAATGGCTTCTCTAGCTGGATTCCTGAGTGTTTGGTACAAAATGAAAAGACAGAGCAGTCAAAAGAAGAGCCTTAGAGATGTTTCATCTGTGACAGCTGAAGGCTTACCAGACAGATTTTTGAAAAGAGGTGGCCTTGAACTTCTCTGAGTCTCCTGTCAAAATAACTGATTAGTTTTCATATAGACTGTCCATCACATTTAACCCAGCAGGATGCAGCAGAGTCCAAGGTAGGGAGCCAGCTGGAACAAATATGGAGTACAGAAAAAGAGAGCATGAAATTGAGGGGTTTAGGGCAGCAATCTAACACTCAGCAATTCCCAGAAACCTCTTATCTCAGCAAGCTGTGAGGAATTTAGTTTCTCATTTGTTTCAGCCTTCCAAAGACATCTTGCTGGCAGAAAGAGTTCAGGATGAGGCTGCCAGGTCCATATCAATACTGGATAGTTTTCAACTGTGAGCAGTACAGTACAGTATAATACAACAGCTTGTGACCACACAGACTTTCTTTCACCGAAGGCTTTTACTGAACCGGAAGATTTTCTGTTAGATCAATTTGGACTTGCTTTGCCCTCTTGTCACAGAAGTGGAACAGCTGCAAGTAAAGGAAGCATTTTGCTCAGTCAGCTTATTGTGAACACTTTTTTGGCACACTTTGTTGTTTTGTCTGTTCTTACTTGCCAAATTCAAAGTGTTCTGAAACTATTATACTCCTTATGTTGTTCTGCAACTTTGTCCACTTAGTTTTTGTTACACTCTACAAAAAGAAAATGACTGCAGGCATAAAGAGCCTATAACATAACTTTCAGGTTCTCTATAGCATCGGCCTGACCTGGTTTCATACAAATAAATGTCACATTATTAAAAGGAAATTTTAAATCACTAATATTGTAATTCATACAGACCTTACATAGAAATATGTGATTAACAGAGTAAAAAGATAACTGTTCTCTTGAGAAGCAGAGATCATTTCAAGAAGCATAAAAAAACAGCTATTAAGTATACAGTTTTACTTTTTTCATATATTCCTTTGTTACCTTCAAATAAAAGCATGTTACAGTCCTTACTATGTGTTTTATTACACATCATATAGCATAACAAGGAAATTACTGTACAGAATCATTTTCACAATTCCCACACACCCTTCTGTAGATGTATGCTAATCTCTGTTGGTAAAGACCCCTTATACATTCATGAAACATATGACAAATGAAACTCAGCCTGCTATGTCAGGCCGAAGGCAAGGCAGGTTGCCAGGAACTGTGAAAATAACACACATTCACACCATACTTGTACAGCAACCCTTTTGCCTTCAACTGTTCAAAAGATGTTAATAACCATAAAGCATGCTTTCTGATCTTGCAAAGTGTCCTTCTTTTGGATTATGGCAGGGGCATGTGCAAACATGGCTCATTTGTGTCACTTCTTTTACTGACAGTTCTCTACCCTTTACCAAAGGAAAGGCAAACAAGATTTCCAAATGTTTCTAACTCATTGGGCTCCTTGGGTCGTCTAGAAACACAAAGCTGTAGAGTAAAGTTAAACCAATTGGGACATACCATTCATGACCCCACACTGGTGCCCCTGTCGTCACTGCTCTGGCTGTTCCTAAACACCTGAAGCCCTGAAATGGCTCTCAGACATTGCCAATAGGGTTATCAACTGGATTGTTGAATAGATGACTTATGTCCTTCCCTGTTACGTGGCATTGAAAGAGTTGATTAAGATCCAGATAATCTACTCTGTGAATTCACAGTGCCCTACAATTCCCATCATTTTCCAGCTGCCCAGTTTTTTTAATAAAATCCTACAGTTTGCATTGTCACTGCCTCCTCTGTAACTGTATGATGTGAGGCACTGTTTCAGCACTCTGGTTCTCGCTATCAGGAAGCACAAAAAAACTTTATTCATAGGGTGAAGTGCTTACGCTTACTAAATTCACCAGAAAGCTACCTGAGGGCCTCAGAAGCTCATTATCTCAGTCTAATAGGTCAGTTACCCCAGATGACTATAGTCTTTTCCTACTCTAAAAACAGTTACAGTTTAGGAAACTGTTGTTGCATAAAGAATGTATTTAAAAGATGTGCCAGTATATTGTTGAGGGGCTCCAAAAACAGCATCATGAAAACAGTTGGGATAGAGAATATTGAAGACCAAAAGCCTTCAGATTACAGAGTCAATATGCTAATATCAGAACTGAGGCAGACAGAGAAATTCAGATTCAAATTAAAGGCCCTTTTGGATAAAATGTTCAAAACCAAATAGACTAGCTGCTGTCTCAATATGTTTGACATGCACAGACATACAGAAAAACAAACACATATTGTATGTTGCATTACACACATAAAATAGAAAACCTTGTAACTGTGACCCTTCCACTCTAAATCCAAACAGGATCTGTACTAAAGGTATGAATCAAGGGTAGTCTAAGGGGATGTAAATAAGTTGCTTAGAACTCAGTATCACAAAATTATCAGTTTCTGAAACTTGTTAAAAGACCCAAGAGTGAGTACAAAGGGCAATGACAGGTTATAAAAGAAATTTGTCAGTCCTTTGTAAAGCACATAAAATGCTGTCCTGAAATGCATCACAGAAGACATCTTTAGTATCTGAAATGAAAAATTTATGGAATGGGTGGGTGAATGAATGCTGCAGTTCACTGCCAGCCACTCAGATATGATGGTGATAAAGGCCCTGTAAGTGTCAAGACAGATACTTAGCACTTAATTGTGGGGATAATTCAAATTTGTGGAAGAGGTGTGGGTCAGTTCTTTTATTCCAAAGTGAATGGCTTACTTCTAATTGAAAGCAACACTAATTAAGACAAAGGGCAGGACATTAGCACTCAGTATTAACATTATGAGCTGCACCAGCAATATGCTTTACCTCTGATGCGAGATAGTTATTTATGGTGTCTGTGGTGCAGCAGAGATCTCCCTCGCATACACATTGGATATCAGGCTCCAATGTACACATCTTCAATGAGAAGAAAATATCAGCTGGGGGGTGATCTATGTGCAGTGGAAACAAACCAGAAAACAA
>VZTV01081924.1:3934-14727 GCA_013400875.1 Anhinga rufa | reverse complement strand
CGTGCTATACTAGGGAACACTCACATGAACAATGGCAGTGACTGAAAAGCTGCAGGATGACTGCCAGCTAGTGGGTAGTGAGAAGAAATCAACTGATAAAAATTTCCTCTCTGGCACAGCCCGAATGAGAAGGCATTGTGTATTTAGGTCTCAAAGGTATGTAGGGTTAGGCTAGCACATGCAGACTAAAATTCATTGAGAAATATTCAGAGACATTCTTTCATCTCTTTTGCTGCTGAAACAATTCAGAACAGCATTGTGTGTTTTGTCTTAACCAAACAGTAAAGCCATGTTCAGCATAGTTTTGTCAGATTAATCAAAACAAATGGAGACCAACAGATAAAGAAAGAATCCTGCTAACAGAGTAAATAAACACTAATGTTCCAAGAGCTAGACACACGTGGTATTAACAAATATTCAAGCATCACTTCAAAATCTTCATCCCACCTTTTTTTTCAAGAAGTAGTTGACAATAGTTACCATATTTTTATAAACAGAGAGCAGAAAATTGATTTCAAAGGTGACTCTATTTAGAGAATTATTAATATATACATTTTTATGACTGATATTTACACTCATGAGAGTGATGAGGAGTGAGAAGTGAGAAACTACTACAAATGCAATGTTAGTTTAATAAAGATATTCTGTAGCTATTGACAAAAGGAAATGGTCATTAAATAAAGATTAACGAGGAAATGAATTAAATTCAAAAAATGTGAAGATAAAATAAAAAAAATGTATCTGGAGAAAACAAACCTTTCTCTTCCAGATATTCTTAATCAAAATCAGACAGAAAACCTAAATTGAAATAGTTAATTAGGACCCAGGCCTAAATCTCCAGGCAACCAAAATGACAGCTGAAATTACTGAGGTTTTCAGATGCACAGATGATTAGGAAGAGTATGATCCCAGATCAGTACAATTCATAAAGAGGATGACAATCTCTATTGAAGTCTGACTTTGGGTTGCTCTGGAAGCAGGCTGGACAAATACAAAACACCCAGTTTGAATATCAGCCATAAACACCATCTGAAACTAAAGTCAACAGAGATACATCAATATGAATGGTTGGCAAAGAGTAAATAATTTGCCATAATTCTCTGCAGAGCTGCACCAGAAACTTTTCCTCAGGGTCATTTCTGATGCTGAGAAAGCAAATCAGGACCTTGTTAACAACAGCCTCTGCTGCCTTGGCCATTACGTCCTCAGTCCCCACCATGAAACAAACATAAAAGTGAGACTAAAAATGAATGGATAATTCTGATGTGATAGCACGTGTCCCAGGGGAAAATGACAAAGCACAGGAGACTGGGAATTAAACCTTCCATATTTAGTACATGCAAAGTACCCCATGTCAAGTGAAAAATATCCACAAAACCACTACTGCTGTCTGTGGAACACTTCAAGATTCATGTTTCTATGTGACATTTTACAAAAGGAAATCACACAGGATTTTTGTTTTGTCACTGTTTCTTTTCTTTTAACTACATCTTTTTTTTTTGCTTAAGAGAGAATTTTCTTATCAATAATTCAAAAATACAGTGTATAAGAAACAAAGTGAAGAGAATAAGTTTTTCCTAGGTTTTATTATGAGTAAAAACTTTTAAATGAAAGTGATCAAGACTATAAACCATACTTTCTGTGCAAAAATAAATACTGACAGAAAAAAAATGATAGGGAAAAAAGTTTGTCTTCTTAAGGAAGTTAAAGTATTCAGGAAATGTTTTATTCACTGATAGCCAAAAAAAACAGGATCTAGCCTCTTTTAAATATGAAGTAATGGAAGAATAAAATAAATTATATGCATCTGATTTGACAAAGCTCTTCCTAACTGTAATAAAATTTCACAAGGTGGTCAAAAACCACATTGTTATCAACACTTCCCACCAATACAGTTCTGCTCAATTATAATTTTTGCTTTGAAAGCTGGATTCACTTTTTTGCAGAGGTGAAAGGAAAATGAAGCTATGTGTGTTACTCTGCTTTAAAAAAAAAGTGGTTTGTGGTTCATGTTTTCATCATCTTGTAACAGAAATTCATAGGAAATGATGTATGAAACTGAAGAGATGCATAATATCCTTATTTTCCACTTGATATTCACATATTCATCTCATAATTAGGGAAAGAAAATCAAGACAGTTTAATCTGACTTCTCTCAGGAAAATTACTTGGGAAAATACAAAGACCTGCATACAGTTACTAATTTTGCAGTTAACTATGACTAATACTAGCACGAACACTCAGGCTTGTACAATCTTGATCTCATCTGCTAAGTAGCTTTATAAAAGTTGGTCACAAATGGAGCTCCTTTTCCATATATCATTCAGTTGAAAAACACAAACCAACTAATTTCATTTAAATTTCAACAAATTATGTTGACTCTGGTAATGTATAGTATCAAATTAAATTGTTACACTCCATATTTTTCTCCAATGTCAAAATTAATTGTGACATTGAGTAGATACTTAAACATACAGCAAAAATTATGATTTTAAAATGAAATATTTCATGCTTAATTAAAAAAGGTTATGAATAGCTTCCCATTTGGAGTGCTTTACAGTTCTTCATCATTTGATATAAACATCAAAACATGGAAATATAAACTCTGGATCTTCCAGTCTAATACACAGCTTACAGTAAAGGGAACTTTGAATATCCCCTTAGAGATTTCGGCAATGATTTTCCACTCCATTACACCAATTTCATACTGGGGTAAGTCCATTGATGTCAATGGTGTTACATCAGCTTAAAAACAATATGACAGAATAGAAGATCAAGGTTATTCAAGCTCTTATTTATGGTTATGGAAAATTACACATGTCTGATGTACATGTACATAACAAGACTCTGTGTTGTTTTGTATTTCTTTGATAATGAAAATGTCCTTATATAAAAAAAGGTAGAAACTGAAGTTGAAACATAACAGATATTTACCAGCTAAACATACATAGGTGTAGACAGCAAATGCTGGTTATAAAATAATCACACAAGATGACAGCTGCTCAGCTAAACTAAAATTAAATGTGAAAAAAGTTTGAATAGACTGCATTTTCAGAAATGAAGAAATCCCAGGAAACTATAAATCAGGTAGCCAATAGGTTTGGAGTTGCATCTACTGTATTACCTTAGCATTTTATTTTTACTTACTTTATTTTTCCAGAAATGTAACCAGATTAATTATTGAGAATATCTGAAATATGTTACTCTTGACAAAATAGCCACATAAGTAAAATTGCTGTCATGGTCATAAAATTAACTACAAAACCAAACTCCTGTCAGGACCATAAAGTTGATCTAACTGGCTGAATCTTCACTGTAGCTGAGGCTGCACTTGAGAGCAATCTGAATCCCTGGTTGCTTCCAATGCGCAGTCCTGGCCAAATACACCACCCAAATGCAACCTGTTTATACATCTCGTCTGTCCTGTGGCAGATCATATCTGAGTTTTCTGTGAAAAACTCTTGAGTGTCTGTGGAGGGGCATCAGCTTTTCTCTTCTTCCAGATCCTATTGCTTTCCACAAGAACACAGGACATAGCTAGAGGCATAGGATTCTCCCCATCCCAGTCCATACTGCAAGTAAATCCATGCTGGAAAGACAGTAAGACTTTAGGGACCTGCAGATATGCCCCCAAAACTTTGTGAGGAACATCGCAGACAGACAATATGGATGAGTAGCTGTTCTATTCTCAAGCAGACCTGGATATCACATGTTCGTGGAATCCTGTGCTGCCTCATTTAGCTTTTCATTCATGTTACTTCCAGATTTTCTCTACTGAAGTAATACCTTGCAGTACTTTCACTTACCTTGTGTTTGGGTAGTAATTTTTGTCTAAGAGTACTTTGCATTTGTATTTATTGAATTGAATGCTTTTTCCTTAAGAAAGTTTATCTAATTTACCTAAATATTTTTGAATTCTAATCCCAAAAGCTCCTTACATCCTTTTCCTCTGCAGCTTGGTATCGTTTATAGGGTAAGACCCATTAAGAATATGTGCTCTTAAACAGTAAAAAACAGTAATGGAAATATGACATAGACCTAGGTCACTCTTTTCTCATTTTTCATTCTCCCTCATTTTTCCAATATGATTGTGATTCTCTGATTAACGCTTTGTCAGTAGTTTTCCAACTAGATAAACACCTAGAATATTTTTGCCATAGGAAACATAACATGGGATCATATCAACAGCTGAAAATTTGTGGCATTCCTTGCTTTTTACTTCTCACAAAACCTACTGTCTTGGAAAAGGAAAAATATTATGTTGTTTAAACATAAATATGTGGGTTGTTTCTTGTCACCTTAATGTTATGATGATTTTGTATGTCTGGATTTTGGCCCAGTTATTTTATTTACATTATGGCTGTAACCAGATCACAGAATCAGAGAACGGTAGGGGTTGGAAGGGACCTCTGGAGATAATCTTGTCCAACACTCCTGCATAAGCAGGTACACCTAGAGCAGGGGGCACAGGACCGCATCCAGGCAGGTTTTGAATGTCTCCAGGGAAGGAGACTCCACAACCTCTCTGGGCAGCCTGTGCCACTGCTCTGGCACCCTCACAGGAAAGAAGCTTTTCCTCATATTTAAACGGAACTGCCTGTGTTCCAACTTGTGCCCATTGCCCCTTGTTTTGTCGTCATCAGGCTCAGAAATCAGGCTCAGGATCCTTTTATTATAAGGAATTGTGAGTAATGTTACTTTATATAAATGCAGCACTATCCACTGCAGCATTATTAAACATGCTAGCTGTTATATTTTCCTCTGGGATATTTTGGAGAAAAATGGACAGCATGACATCTGGGAGTAAGATACTTTTTTTTTTTCTTCTTAAAGTATCACATTTCAGCACCTAAATTTAGGGGTTTTCAGAGTAGGTATCTACTTGTCAGAGGAACCCAAATCTACTTGCCTAAACATACATATATAATACCATCTGAAAGAGCAGTCAGGGTATCACACTTGACCTTTAGCTTGAGAAGGGTGTTTACTTCCAGTACGTCCTGTGTCATATCTGCTTGTCTCAGAAGTCTTGATATATTTGAACATATCAAATTACACCAGGTACTAAGTATCCTATCTCTCCTGAGTATAATGGAGCTTGGACCTGTAGACCACATCTAGACCGCTATATTGTAAATAGTAAATTTAGGTTTTTTGAATCTACACTTGAATCCAAAACAAATTTCAGACTAATTTAACTGACCTATCAAAAATAAAACTTTAATATTGTTTAAAAAAACCCAAACAGTAAGCCAAACCCTAAACATAATGACATAATATATATAAAAGGAGAAAAATATTGATAAAAACAGGAATGAGACAAGTCTATAGAGAAGCATACTATAGAGAACTTGAATATGAAGATATATATTGACGTAAAAAAAATTCAATCTGAGGTGGTACAGTAGAATGGATGATTTCCTCTTTCTCCTGTATAAAAATGTTGGTTAAACTAGACAACAACCTCTGTCAGGTCTTTCCTCCCATTTCAAACTTATTTCAGGATGAACTGAGCTACCTTCTGGAAATGTCTATCTTTCTCCTTTCATGTAGAATGAGAGCAGCCAAGTATCTTACACTAGCAGCTAACATTCAGATGGCTATAGTTAAGTGAGATTAATCCCATACTGTCTTTCTACTATGCCAATTGTTTAACACAGTTTTAATCATCTTGTGATTCAAATGTAAAATCAGTGGCGTCACAGTTGCTTGCCATAAAACAGCTTCATTACTTCCTTGATCAGTGTTTTTATCAGTGATATATTAACACTTAGCAAGCTGCCTCCAAAAATACTTTTTCTTAGTTAGCCCTTAATAATCTCCCAAAGTTTGTGAGAGTTGTTTTTTGTATGGGTTTGTGGGGTTTTTTTGGTTGGTTGTTGGGTGATTTTTATTTCTGTTGTTGGCAGCTGGAGGTATTGGGAAAATAATGTTTTGAACATAATTTTTGAGTGAAGACAAGTTTGCACATTGCAGTGGGTTGACCTTGGCTGGCTGCCAGAAGCCCACCCAGCTGCTCTGTAGCTCCTCCTCCTGAACAGCACAGAGGGAGAAAATAAGGTGGAGGAATTCATGGGTTGAGATAAAGACAGGGAGATCACATACCACTTAGTGTCACAGGCAGAACAGACTTGACTTGGGAGGAATGAATTTATTTTATTGCAATGCAATGGTAAGAAACAAAAACTTTCTAAAATACCATTTCCCCTAGGCACCACCACCTTGGCCAAGGTGCTCAGCCGTGCCCTGTGGTGGGTGGGCTGGAGCAGGCTGGAACCGGCTGTGTCCAGCACGGGGCAGCCCTGGCTGCTCCTCACAGGGGCTGCCCCTGCAGCCCTCCACTGCCAACACCTGGGCACTTGTATCCAATGTCATGCATCTCCTTCTAAAAATAGATTTTTTCCTATAGATAATATCCCACTTACAGCTGAAAATAATTTTTTCTCTAGTTTTCACATACCTTATTTTGGGTCTCTATAAATTATTCTTTCCCCAGGGACTTGCTCTTACCAAGCATTATGTCTGCTTTCATTATTCCTTTCCTTCCATTTGTCCTTTGAAGTGGCTAAAAAAATAAATGGGAAAAAAAATGGAAAGCTGAGATGATAAAAATTTGGTTTAGGTTGAGCAGGACAATTTCTTCAACTACAAAATAATTTTTAAAAAGTCCTCAAATTATTGTTTTAATTTCACCAAGAAAGCAAAATTTATAAAAGCTTATCCCCTTCAAAAATAGCTGTTTTTCCTCCTCATATCCATGAAACTATGTGCATATTTTTTCTAAACCAGATTTTTTCTAACTGCTTTGCCTCATTACCACTTTTACTGGTATTTTCCTGCTAGTAGATTCTTCTTATAGCTGTGGTAAATGTTGGCTAGTTTGAAGCTGTCCTGGGGTCATTCTGCAATCATTGTTTTTCTTGGAAATGGTTGGTCATGCTAATGGTGACTGTCAAAATACGGAATACATCCCTAATGTTTCATGAGATAGCTTAGTTGGTACAGGTATCCTCTGACAGCTGAAGGCCTCTTGATTTTACTGTGAGGATAAAAGAAGCAGAAGAGATCTTCTCAGGAGCATAGCAGTTTATGGAAATCAAGTGTGCTGTCTGGTGGATATGGGTATGACTACTTTGCAGTATTCATACTCTCAGGAAGTGTCATGTAGACAAAATAGCAATACAGAGAGGCAAACTGATGAACTTGGCCTCATCTCCCTCTTTGTGAATTTTCAGAATGGCTGTAGACAGAGGATATTTTATGTTTTGTTCAGAAGAGGAGGAAAGACAAATAAATGTCCTTCTCATAGTGGTCTAAGCAGCACATGTGATTATTTTGCTGTGGATTGAACATTTTACTGTCAGCAGTGAAAAATTCACTTATCTTTACAATGATGGTAGGCAGATTTTGATATATGAGATCAGCTGAATCATGATAAAAATATTTAAGCAAAAGACATTAGGGCTACATTTACACTAAGTAAAACAAGGCCAGAGCATGCACAGGTGCACAACTGTCCAGTGCTTAATTGTTGACATGCTCCTAAGCACAATTTCAGGCCATGGCAGCTAGCACTCTCCCAGTCATTGCTCAGATGCACCTCAGAAAACATGTGCCAGTGACCAGTCACAGTAGGCAGTTTTGGTGTTCATAACCTGTTCTGTATGGAAGAAAATTAACCTCTGAGCCATGTCACGTGTCTTGGCTTCAGAGCCAAAGAATGTTCTCTGACATATTGTATTTAGTAATGTTAAATGCAGCCTGAGAGAACAGGAAGCAGAATAACAAAATAAGAGTAAGCAAATTAACATTATAGAATTATTGCATGAAGCTCCATAAGCTTCAGATTCTAGAGCTTTCAAAATGATTTTTTTTTCAGTTTTTTTTTGTTTGTTTGGTTTTTTGTTTGTTTTAAACCTAAGTTGGTTAGCCAAACCTGGATCGTTCCTCAAACTAAGCACCTGTTTTCCAATGAAGAAACTGAAAATTATGTGAAACAGTCCATATTAAATTGGGATCCAAGTTAATCTGTAAGCTCAGATTTACTTTTCAATGTTTTATTAAAATCAGTTTAAATGAACACATCACAAAACCTGTGGTGGTGAATGGTAGTAGCTTTATGTGCTTGTAAGGCATACATATATAAGTGTGTGTGTGTGTGTGTGTGTGTGAATATGTGAGCACGGACATGTTATGTAACATAATTGTGATATAAAGATTCTTCAGTTAATGTTTTGTCCTGAATCTATTTAAATGTAACTTGTCAAATAATTTTTCTTCTTCTTCTTCTTTCTCTTTCTCTTTTTTTTTTTTTTTAAGTATCCCTTGAAATCAATGGGAATGCCATTAACAGCCTATTTATTTCAGTGGAGAGGTTTTCCATCTAATTCCTACTCTTTCTGTGTGAATCTGTATTTTATTTAATCACATTTATTTAAAGTAGAATTTGTTAGCTGACAAATCTGGTTAGTTTCTATGAGTACATTTAGAGTTTATCTTTCAAGAAAGATAGAGCTCCCTTAAATTTGCAAGATTTTGGTAAATATGATAAAAATATTCAGTTCTAATAGCTCATTCATGGGTCCTGATCCTGCAAAAGGAACACTTATAGATACATCCATCCTTCTAAACATAATTCCTGAACATTTTTTTTTTATATCTGTACTCTTTTTGAGATCAACAGAAAGGGTCTCCTGAACATGCAAGTCCATAGCATGGGTTTACACAAAGGACATGGGAAAGATGTTCACTATGTATTGGTCCAGACCGTTGGTGGAAGCAGTTCTGAACCACTTTCTAACTCTCTTGCGAACTACATCCTCTAAGAAATTAGCAGACCTACTCATGTTTAATCAGCTGTGCAAAGGAAACAAAGCTGACCTAAGAAGGGGATGGTATGCAGGTCTTATTCCTGTGTTACTGAAACAAAGAGACTGAGAGTTTAAGAGACAAGGCTGGTCTATAGTGACTCAGAGGATAATTCTGTAGTTTAGGACTTGATAGACATTAAGACAAAATCTGGTTCAACAGAATAAAAAAGAAAATAAAAAGGAACGAATAAATTGTCTAGCTTTACATACATCATGTAAGGAAAATGAGGGATGTTTAGTGCTGGATGTACATGTGATTTGACTTGATAAATTTAGGTGTCTTGTAATATGTAAAGAGGTGAGTTTAATTTATCACAGACCACTGGCCTTAAAATATCTGAATCTATCTACATATTCAAATAAATATCCCTGTATTGGCAGATAGCAATGAATGATGGACTTCAACTTGCATGTCCTTTGACTGTAAACAAAGACACTGAAATCAGGAAGAATATTCCCATTGACTTTGGCAGGCTTTGGATACAGCCTAAAGATCTCTAGTGGGATTCTGCACATTTGAAGGGCTTGCCGAAACTGTCCTTAGAAGAAAGGCCCAGAAGAAAGGCCCAGAAAGAGAATTAGTTCAATAGGCAATAAGAAGGGAATGTGATTCCATAGAAAGGTCTTTCTATCCATATGGATCTCATGGTTCCATACTGAGTATGAAAAATCATCCATGTTATTTAATAATGAATTGCTGCTATATAGTAAATGCAAATGATCTCGTCAGTTGTTTAAATCAGTCCAACTGGCACACAAGGTGCATTACTTATCCAGAGTTTGCTTTCCAATCTGGCAAAGGATTACTTATACACTTTGCAAAAGAGACTTTTCCAAACTTCCCGGTGTCTACTGAATGCTTTTGAATTTGAAAGCGTATTTCTGGTTTGCATTCAAAATTATTTTATATAAAATGTATAAACACTCCAGAATAAAATAACAAAACCCTTGTATACTTCTTAAGTAGTTAAGGTGTGTGCCTTAACTACTAAAATAGGAATCATGCCCTAACTTCTATGAGACTTTCATTTTTCCCTACAGAGCATTATAGCTTCATCAGAAGTGAAGTGGTCACCGTGTTTAACATCTCCTCCTCTGTAATTCCTGCACTTTATGATGGTAGGTAGGACACTCTCTTGTGCTGTTAGAACTATAGGTTTAAAATCCCACAGGGCAAGTAGCAAATGAAGACCCTATTTCTTACTTTATGAGAAAGACTACTTACCAGTGACTTGGATAATCTTGTTTTACTCTCTCTTTGCTCCTCCTCAGATGTGATGTGGTGCTAGATATTATTTAGATAACTGAATCCTGCTCATGTACTATTTTTATCACATACTAAGTTACTCAGAAGCATTCATATGGAAAGCATTCCACTAGTTTGTACTGTACAGTAAGTCGTGTTCTCAATATGTTGATAGTAAGGAGTTTACCCAGCATATACTTTGGACAAAAAAAAATTCTTCTGAAAGAAGTGGGAATTATAGGACAAATTGGATACTTTCAACTCTCTTCTGTGTTCTGGTGCTTCAAGCTTTTCCAGAGTATTTTCTTCCCAATGTCTTCAGCCACCACACTTTTTTTTCTGGGATTAGAGCTAAACCAATTTTTAAATCTAGTAATAGATTTATTTCTTTCACACAGTTACAAATTGTAGGCTTGTCAATTGGATATTTACCCAGACATTTAATTTAGTCCCTTAATGGGAATTCAGAAGAGGAAAAAGACCAGTTCAGCTCGAATCAAACAGGAATGTTTTTGATTATAATATTTACAAAACAGCAGCTGGAAGAATTACTTGCAGAAGAATTGAAACAGTACAGGTTGCAGGCTGACCTACTTGAAAGTGGCTCTGTTGAGAAGGACCTTGGAGTGCTGGTGGACAGCAAGCTGACCCTGAGCCAGCACTGTGCCCTTGTGGCC
>VZTV01081921.1:0-10004 GCA_013400875.1 Anhinga rufa | reverse complement strand
GAAACCTGAACATTTTCTGGATCTTGTTGCTGTTTTTTTCCTGTTGTAATTGGCAGAATGTACGTATTTATAGCCATCGTCCCACTTAATAATGCAACTACATAAAAAATTAATTTTTATAGACTTTTTTCATACAATTTTTTTACCATACAAAAAATATGCTTCTGTACTATATATCTGCTCAGGTTGTTTATAAGTAATAATAATTACATAATTTCTGGCTTAATGTTAATTAATTTCACTCTTGCCCCCCACTAGTCTGTATTTATAACTCCCAGAACCTAAAACCAGTTTTGCAGAGTCCCACTTTCAAACCCAAAGTAGTTAGGCACTGCACTTTATACTGAGCTAAATGGAATAAGAACCTATGATTTTTGAAAGCATTTATGGCTCTCATATACTTAATATGGTCTTAAAGCACTAGTATGGTCTGAATTTACACAGTCACCACCTGATGTTTTCAGACAATGATTTATACAATCAATTTTAGAACAGCAATTGCAGTACCTGTGTGCTAAATTACTTAATCATGGCCACTTGAATAAGTGTATGCATCTTAATAAACTTTATTAATGCAATAATTCCTGGAAAAGGCAAGTCTTTGACCACAGTGGCATCGAAACAGCAAATAAATCCTAACATTATAATTTGATGAATTGTCAGAGGTTGATTATAGATCTTTTTCTGAAGATTAAATATCCCTGTAGTTGAGGTTCTAGACTGGAACCAGTACAATCTGTGGGGTGCTTGTAGACAAGTAATTTCATTTATGTCATTTTTGTTTTGGCAGAATACTCATTTTATCACCTCATAGGTTCTGTTTAAAAAGAATTTTGTATAGGATTGATGTATTATTATTCTTTTAATATTATTGTTTATCAATAACAGACTTTGAGTGCAGAGTAATTGCTTTAGAGCGCCACATTGACAATATAAAAGAGAATTATTTGGAGATTATTTCTTTTGTATGCAGTATAATAATTGCATGTAATTAGGAACAAAACCACTGCAAAAGTCTGAATGGACTGTTTTTACTTTTAATGTTCAGATTTGTAATTACCAAAAATATAGGTATTGCTCGTCTTTAATTTTCCTCTCTCTAATTTTATTCTACTGCTTTTTTTTCCTAGTAACTAAATATATGTAATTTCAAAATAATTATACTGTTGCAGGGAGTATATTTGGAAAACAGAACTTTAAACAATCCATTCCTGAAAGACAATCATATACTGTGAAATATGTACATTTAACATTTTCATGTTGCATTTCTCCATTGTTTATCATCATAAGTGGACTTGTGGATCTGTGTATTAAGCTATTCCTTTAGTACTTCACTATTTCTTTTCTAAAGGAATTATATTAATACCCCTTTTCTTTGGCAGTTCTTCTGTACACACTTTCTCTCAAAAGAACCTCCTAATTTCTTATTTATTTCCTCTAATGTTCCGTTCAGTTACTGAATGGATAACCCATTTTCTTGAAGCTTTACCTGGCTTTAGTGATTAACTTACCCAAGTCGTCTTCTGCAATAATACCCTTTCACTTGTACCACTCAGCAGCTGGAAAATATGGTTCCTTTTATTTATACTATTTCACCCCAGATTTCCCTCACAAATTCTAAGCAGTGCAAAACTCATTTAATTTTCCCACTATATCCTGTTCACTTCGTATGAAGTTTCTCCCTAATCCCTTAGTGGGCTAATTATTTCAGTTTTCAGCCCTTTATCTCTTTCCCTTTATATATTTAAAGAAACTTATATTGTTTTTAGCCACTCCCAAGGTAATAATTCCCTTTTTATTATATTTTTACATTGCAGTATTTTTGAGACACTGACATCCATCCTCCTCTACTTCTTTTATTAATTTTCAGGGACATTCATTTATACAGCTCAGATACATCCTCTTCTATTATCACTCTCTCTCTCCAGTGCCTCCTCCCTCTGGGACAGCCTCATTTTTAAAGTTGGCCCAGAGCAATTACAATACAATTAAAGGGGAGCCAACTTCACTAAAATTTTAATTTCCCCAAAATATTGCCTTCCTTCCTTCCAAATCTATGGCAGAGATTTTTTTCTCTTTTCTTCATCAGGAGAAGACCAGTCAAAATACTGAGCTACAGGATTTCCAGTGTGTGTAGTCCCAGAAAGAGCTATGTGCTATGCAGGTACACGCTGTCTTTCTGCCCAATGCCACTCCCGGGATCATCCCATTCCACGAAACAACCACTTTTCATATATTATCTACCATCTGTTATACTTCTTGTCTGACTTCCAGGCAGTACACTTTAGGTTTCTTACAACCACAGATGTAATGTGCTCAGCATGCTAATTCTGCTTGCAATACCGGATTTGGCCCAATAAAATATAAAATAGAGTAACTATATGAGGTAAATTTGCTGTTTTACTTAGATCAGTAAAATCAGGAGTTTCACACTAACTATGTTTCCAAAGAGATAAAACTACTATGGTTAAAGCCTATATGTCTCACTGAATATATTTCTCTGAACGTTTATAATCTTATAAACACATAATCACACATGTATAACAGGCATAGATTTTTCATAATTTTGTGTGTGTTTTCACTGGAGCCAAGTTTGAACTTTCTATTTCTGAAAGCTGAAAAGCAATATGAACAAACAATACATTCCTGATACATCCTTTTTCCTTCTCTGTATTTTAGCATGTCAAACACTATTTATATTGTAGGTGGCTGAAGTCTGTCTTGCTAATTCAGCTCCACTGTTAATCACCAACTCATCCTGTTCCACTTAAAAAGTATACATAGTAAAGCAAGTAAACTGTATTTAGGGTTTGGGGTTTTTTTTGCTTTGTTTTGGTTTTAGTAACGCCATTTTTTCCTAGGGTTTTCAAATTTTGTTGGCTGCATATTTTGAGTTTGGAATTAATCAGAGGAGGCAATTTTTGAGACAGAGCGAAGCCTTTGAATGATTTTGTAGATTACCATTAATTAGTCTGGGTGGAATCCGATCACTTCCTTAATCTCTAAATGAGTGAGTGTTGTTTGGAGCACTACTGACATTCTCTATCTGCAGATATTTTTCAGTACTATTATACACTAATCTCATCCAAATTAGAACAAAAATAATCTTAACCTCTGTTAAACAAGATTAATAAATATTCCTTAAAATACAGATTTGATTTCCCTAGTTCATTCAGTATAGAACCCTAAGAATTTTTAATATTCATCACTGTTCAAGGCAGGTAATTGGTATAGCAAAGGAAAAGATCCCTACAGTCTTACTGTGCTTAATACCTGTACAATGCACACATGATTCAGGGCTTAGGTTCCATATCTAGCACATGGCAGAGAAAAAGCATGGGAAAAGAGGTGAGATGAAAGCATTATCACTTTAATCTCCTTTCATGTTCATGCACGATTCTAGGGTTTCAGATTTCTCATGAAGGTAATAAGCATGTTATTTATTTGTTTACATTTCTTGTAACACATTCAAGTCTTTCAGCAAATGGACTTCCAAATCATTTAAGAAATATAAAGGTCTGTTTCTAAGCTATTCAATCTTACTCAGTTACCTACCACAGGTAAGGTGGCTCTGATTGGAAGTGTCATGGGTGAAAAATACTGTCTGAACACTTTTTACAGAGGGAAAAGAAAGAGATAAACAACCCTGGCTCATAATGCTTTCAAAAACACTATCACAGTGTTTGGAATTAGCTTACAAAAAGATCTTAGGACTGTTTCAGGAAGGACTTGAGTTAGGGTTGCTGTTTTAATTTGCACCCTGAGAACTGGGTTTTGATTATATAAAATAAAGGCAAAGCAAAGAATTGTGTGATGGCTTTGTCTCTGAGCAGAAACATGTTGCCAAACAGATATGTCACATATCCACATATGCCACTATACCACACCTCCATCAAAACTGGAGCAAGTGAAAAACATATAATTTGGGGTGAAATTTACTCTGTTTTCAACATGTGCTTTCAGTGAACAGAAAGAGTTCCAGGCTTATTTCTGGAAGGAGGGCAAATTGACGACACTGATATGTTATTTGAGTTATTGTCTATATTCCTCCAGTGATTAAACCAAGTCAGTGTCATAGTTACATATGATATTTTTTTTCTTTGGTTTAAACTTGTTTTCACAAAAATAAAAACTTCTATGAATTTATTGTTTCTGATAATTCTGTGGATGCTTGCAAGTACAGAAGAACCACACTGGATAGTGAACAATGAAGTTTCAGTCTGAATCCTTGGAGTAAGTAGAGAAACACAGCTCAGCCAGAACTCACGAGAGGAGTCTTAGTAACACCAAGACCCCTAATGAACACAGCCTTCCTGGACACATTTCCGCAAATAAGATATACATTACTATCTGAGGGTTTCTAATGGCCCATTTTTTAAGTGATTGATGGTAGAATGGATTGAATGACGTGTGATCTTTAATAAATGTCAGAGTTAATATTTAGAAATCTGGATTTTTGCAGCAGTGTCTAAACTCGTAGAAATAAAAAATTAATATATTTAAATTGGAAAACATGATCTGTCTTAGAGCTGCTGGCAGGACTGTCACACACAGCTATGTTTTTGTGTGGTCTAAAGTCAGCTTCATTTATGTGAGAAGTTTAGAAATTGGCTCATTTTCTGGAGGAAAATAAAACAATTTCCAGATACACTGGTGAAAGAAGATTACAAATTAATTTGGTAGATAGCACAATGCACAATTCTACCTGCTTAAATTACTCAACTGGCAAAAAGAGCCTTTCTATATGATTCTAGAGGAACAAGCCCTCTGTAAGTCTATATTTACAGAGCATCCTGGTGGATGAAACTGGAAGTTTGCCCCCGGTCAATATGTAATTTGGAAACACCAGAAGGCTGTGCATTTTAATTAACTTTCTGCTCTTTCTCTGGTGCCTTTCCCCTCTGTTTCCTTTCTGCTCATAATGATGAAGACAAAATCCTGCCCCAGTTCCATGCTCAGGAGTGCTTCCTGATTTGTTTTCATTAACTTCTACTATGCAAACATGTTTAATTATTTATCTGCTTATTTTCACAGGAAATCCTACAGAGATGCAAGTCTTGTTTGTAGGGATGTCATGTCAGCAGGAGCTGGAAAATCCAATCATCCATTGTTAAGGGAATAGAAGTAATGCATTCTCCAATTTGTTTACTGGTAAAGGAAGAATACTTCAGTTTAGGTTAGAGTTTGAGGGCCAGAGACATACTGAATCAGCTGATACCTCTAGTATAAGCTTCACAGTTTGCTATTTGGAGAGTTAGAAACTACCCCTTTAAAGCATGTTGCTATAGTACATGTTTGTAGTTGGCTGTGTTCAGGTTCACACATGGGATATAAATCACAAATGTGATTCTGTTGTATAGGCCAAGCAATCTGGATCCCAGTGGTTAGTAGCCTGCCTTACCTAGTGACCCATGAAAACAAGTTTTCACTACCTAGTAATAGGAAGGTTACTAGGAAGTATCAGGTGAAGACAGTAGTGAATTCAGTTGGCCCAGGTCAACCTGAACAAAGGTTGGTTTGTCAACATTTGGTAAGCGTCTACGTTTGATGCTGACAAATCACCTAATTCTGATTTTGTTTCTGAGATACTTTGTTAAGATTGCTGTTGACAGAAACCAATACAGCACCTGTTGGTTTTGCAGCTCTGCCTTTGCTGTGTCTTTCCTCACACAAAATGTAGAGATAGTCAGGATGAGGTACAAGTAACCTATCCTATCCTCATAGGCTTCAGAAAAAGGTGAGACACCTCTAAGGACAATTTACAATTGTTCATTGACATGCATTTATAAGAATGCTAAATGTCTGGGATTCAGAGTTTCATGAGAGGGACTTTTATCTAATATGTAGGACTGGAAAGAAAAAGAAGTCTTGTAGCTTATCATCCCATCCCACCATGGGTTATCATGTTTCATCATGTCCTAGCCACTGTTAGAGAGATCTTGTGTGATACTAACTGAGTGCTGTGTGCTGCTCTAGCATACAGTGAAATTCCCTCTTCATTTTCTTTCAACTTTTTTGCGTTTCTGATGTCCTGGATACCATTAATCCAAAATACACCAAGTGCAGTACACATACAGCTCTTCTTCCTACTATATTCCCAGTTCTGGTTCTGACCCAAGCCAGGACATTGAATATATGGAATATCACTATAAACAAAGGAAGCTCACTGACCCTCTCCAAATTCAAAAGAGATCCTGGTCCTAGTTTCAAATAATTATGCAGACAGTGTTCTTGAAGTACATTATCCTAATCATATAATCAATTCTAATTACAACCTGCAGTAGGTTTTTTAGTCAGATGCTGTATTTGTATGATGAGGCTTAACTGAAGATTCCTTTCACTATTAAAAATGCAGAAAATATACAGACGTTCCTCAAGACTTCACTGGAGTATTTTATGTGAATTACATCTGGGTCAGACTATCAGAGTGCAGACAAATCCAGCTGCACCCAACAGCCTGTAACTCAAATATTGGCATTCGGAATTGAGTTGGAAATTAGTTGCAATACATAGGAATAAGCTGTTTAGTGATTCTGGATTAGGACACACCCAGGAGGAAATTGGGTTGGTTCTTTGGAGTAAATACAATGAGAGAAAGAAAATGAAAACCAGACTTAGACTACAAAACTGATGGCCATCTATCCCAACACCAGCGGTATACTTAAAATTATTTCCAAAATGGAATGAGAGGAAGAAGAGAGATTAAACTCTCTGCAATGTGTAGTACTGACTTTTTTGTGTGTGTGCTGTGAACCTTTATGAAAGCAACATCTGCTCCTATTTGTATGTTAATTTTTTTTGGCATTTAAAATTTGGCTTTTAAAAATCGTTCTCTCTCTTTCCTTAGAGTGAGGAGCTGAGATATGAAGCAGGTGTTGTATAGAACTATGAGAACATCTGAGTTAAATTAGAAATAAAATTATCTCAAAGGAATAACTTCAGTCATCATAGAAAGTGAGTGTCAAATGCCAAGCTAGGGCATGCTAATAAAATTTGAACTCATATTGCCAGATTAAATATCTTTGTGTTCTTTTTGTTTGTATTTTATTTTTCAGATTAGTCTGTCTTTTACATTCTCCTTATCATGTTCTAATTCCCTCCCAAGGCAGCCATTTCAGAGGCAGAGAAATGATCTGGTTCCTCCATCCATACTGCTGATACACCCAGCGTCCTCATGAGACACAGAGCTGGAATCTTTAAACAGAAAATATATTAGATTTTCTCTCTTCATGTTTTTAGCTTTGTTAAAAGTAAATGTCTGCAGTGCCTTTACAGGACTTGTTTCCATGATTTCATAAAGATCATAAGATCATAGAAAAAATGTAAGTTCAAAGGGACCTCCAGGGCCATCTGGCCTTGTCCAGTTGAGTTTTGGATATCTCCAAAGGCAGAGATTCCACAGAGTCTCTGGGCAACTGGAGTTTGACCAGCCACATGGTGAATTTTTTTCCCCTAAGTTCCAGCTTGTGCCCATTGCCTCTTTTTCTATTGTCTTGCATCACTGAAAAGAGTCTGCCTCCATCTTCTCCACACCCTCCCATTAGGTAGCTCTGGATGGCAACAAGGTCTCCCCTTCTCCAGACTGAACCAATCCAACTCCCAGCCTCTCCTTGCATGTCATGGTTTCCAGCCCACTAAAAATCCTTGTGGCCCACTACTGTACCTGATTTGATCTGACTGAGTCTCTCATGAACTGAGCCCAGAACTGGACATGTCACTCCAGATGCAATCACGGGGCTTCATTTACCTCTTCTTCTACGTCAGGTGGTCTGTGACAGATACTTACAATCCATGCTGGTCTGAGCAGATGATCAGGGGACTGGAGCATCTCCCTGGTGAGGAAAGGCTGAGAGACCTGGGCTTGTTCAGCCTGGAGAAGAGAAGGCTGAGGGGGATCTCCTCAGTGCTTATCAGTGTCTGAAGGGCGGGTGTCAGGAGGGTGGGACTGGGCTCTTCTCAGCGGTGCCCGACGACAGGACAAGGGGCACCGGGCACAGGCTGGAACACGGGAAGTTCCACTGAAATCTGAGGCAAAACCCCTTTGCTGTGCGGGTGCCAGAGCAGCGGCCCAGGCTGCCCAGAGAGGCTGTGGAGTCTCCTTCCCTGGAGCCATTCCCACCCCGCCTGGACGCGGTCCTGTGCCCCTGCTCTGGGGGTGCTGCTCACGCAGGGGCTGGACGAGGGGAGCTCCAGAGGGCCCTGCCAGCCCCCGCCGTTCTGTGATTCTGTGATTCTGTGACCTGTGGCACCTACCCTCTTGTAACGGTAGCATTTCCACTTGTTAGATAATGCTAACGTTTTGCATGCTTGTTTGAGAGCTCAGAAAACTTCATTCCTCATTTTAACTAGAGAACAAACAGTTAAATCCACAGCTTAGGTGTTTCTGGTAATATATTGCATAATCATCCCTTGAATCCTTATCTTTCCTGTGCTCATCACCCCTGCGCACTGGGTACCTGTCTCAGAGAACATCTGTGTAGAACCTCAAAGATCACAAATTAAAGGTGCCTCTGTTCTGAGTGGCAGAAAAATGTCCAAGTGTATGTTGCTGTTTTTTCTGGTTGTTTGTCAAATAGAAAAGATCTTCAGAGCAGAAAAAGAAAAATATGGATTAAAGTCTTGATATCTTCAAGCACCTGCAGGAGCTCTATTTAAAAAGCTGTTGGCTAGTCCTAATGCAAATATAAATTAAATGTGTTTATATCCTGTGGGATTGAGATCAGTTATGTAGATCTCTGGATTGCCCTCCCTCTGGTTTAAGACAGTCAATGCTTTTAAATTTTATATGTCTTTTTCCTTCCCTTCTCTGTTGTTTTTTTTTTAGTTTAGTTTTGTAGTTTTGTTTGCTTGTTCACTTTTTTATGTTTAAATACTTATGCCAGTCAGAAGGTTGAGTGTACTCCATTCAATAATATGGTTGGGTTGGTAGGCCAGAATGACCTTGTCTTTCAGTGCCAACCACCTTGATTTAAGCCTGAGACACAGGAAAAGCCTTCAAAAGATAGTATTATATATTCTTTTCAGTGTTTACTACAAAAAAGTAGAAAGGTCCTTCCTACCTGTTTGATTTAAACGCTAATTCTGCCTCTTGCTTCCATAGCAGAAATTCACTCTCTGGGATCCTAGAGAGAAGTACTCATAAAGATGGAATGCATGAACATCAGCAATTCTACAAATGTACTATTCAGTTAGTCTGTATTTATTACCTCTACAATGGCAGCCACACATTATTCTGTTATGAATTGTAATGATTTTCTAAATCCCCCTTTCCATGGATTGTTTTTCAATTTAATGCACTTTTCCTCTCTTTTATAAAAATAAACCACATTATATAGGCTTGAAGAAAGGTGAACAAATTTAAATAAAACCCAAAATGTCCTTTAAGGAAAATGTGCCAGAACTCTAACCATCTCACTCACTACTGTAATACACAAAAACCTCCTGAGCTACCTGTGTTGTGGATCATGGGGAGGTTTACATGGGACCTGGCCTGCTGGTGGCAGATGGAGTTCCCCTATCTCAAAGAGGGAAAAGGATTCTTGTACATGAGTTGGTGGGATTTATTGAGAGGGCTTTGAAATATATTTGATGGGAGAAGGGGGTATAGCCAGGCCCATTAGAGAGGAGCCTAAGGGTGACGTGCCAGGTTTGGGGGTGAAACCGATAGCCCAGCTCACGTGCATCTACACCAATGCATGCAGCATGGGCAACAAACAGGAGGAGCTGGAAGCCATTGTGCAGAGGGACAGCTATGACTTAGTCGCCATCACAGAGACATGGTGGGATGACTCTTACAACTGGAGTGCTGCAGTGGATGGCTATANTGGATGGCTATAAGCTCTTCAGAAGAGACAGGCAAGGAAAGAGAGGCAGTGGGGTGGCTCTGTATGTTAGGGAGTCTTTCGATTGCATAGAGCTTAGCGATTGTGATGATAAGGTTGAGTGCTTATGGGTAAGGATGAAAGGGATGGCCAACAAGGTAGATATCCTGCTAGGAGTCTGTT
>VZTV01081920.1:0-12509 GCA_013400875.1 Anhinga rufa | reverse complement strand
CGCCGTTCTGTGATCCTGTGATACTTTAGCAGCTTCTGGTAAAGTATGGATTCATTAGTAGTTTGATTCCCAATTAGGGGACAACAACTATATCCTAAATTATAAATTCTGATTCATGTATAACAACCAAGGATATGATTATTCATAGAGGTAACACAAAGAAATTGAGACTTATAATGATTTAAAAACACGTGTTTTCCCTTTTACTCCTTAAATTCTGACTAGTAATTATCTTCAAAATAAGTAATTTATTATTAAATTATATTTAACAGATTATCTAAGGGGAGGTGGCAGCAAAGATGCCACATTTGCTGTGGGCCTACAGATGCAGACTTGCAGGAAGTTTCCAGGAGCTGTAGTTGAATGCAAAATCCTCATGACAAGTTAGACATTGGAAAGTAAGTACAAGTGTACCCATAAAGTAAATCCCTTAATCCTCAGGTAAACTAACAAAGAGGATTTGCATAGAGTAAGGAGAAAAAAAAAAAAAAGGCATTGAGACACCAGTTCAGAACATCCTGGTTTCCTAAGAATCATATTTGAGTATAATTCAGTTGGTTTTAAAAACATATTATATGTAAGATTGTATTAAGCTACAGTAAATACTTCCAGTAGTTATTTTAGGTTTACAGAATATGCTGAATGGAAGTGCCATTATTTTCATAAAAACTCAATAGTAGTGCCATACCAAAGTCACTCACATTTATATTCATGTGTAGACATCATTTTATAAAAACTCCCCAGAAAAAACTTAAAGCCCTCTAGCTTTGCTTATACAAGACTTTCAAATACAGAAGAAACAGTATGCCATGCACAAGTAAATCTAGCTTGCCAAACAGCTTCCCGTCGGTACTGAACATTAAATAGGATCTGAGTCAATCCATCAGTTATCTCATCAAATATCCATTATGCCTCTCCGTTCACATAGGCAAAACCTAGAATGCGTGTTATATCTAAAATCGATATCACTTGGGAAGAACGCTAATTTACCAACAAAATTATTTAGGGGAAAACTTTTCTTTGGTCCCCCGTTTTTCCCTATTTTAAAACACTGCTCCCTATTTAACAATCTTTTTTGTTTAATGGTTAACAATATTCTTACTACAAAGCTTCCTGTGACTCAGTTTATATGATCTTTGCACCCATTGACACATTCATGATTCAAATTAACTTCCTAAAGTTAACTTTCTCTTTTTATTAGGAAAATATTTCTCTCTGTTGAGACACCAAGTTTCTGCTTTATACTTGTATCATATTTCATTAGAAACTTGTTTCTTAACAGGAAAATCGAAATAAATGCCAGAACAAGTAGAAGAGAATTACCACTCATTTTTTTAAAGTGTGATTTAATTAATTTGGATTGATTAAATACAATATAAAAACAAAGCCTGGGCTCAGCTAGGTCTGGGCTCAGCTACTACCAGTAAGTTCTCATTTGTGTAAGAGCTAACAGAGGTGCCAGAGTAATGGTTTTGCTTGTCCCTTGCTGGCCAGGCTCCAACCCCCAAAGTCTAAAGCAATGACCTGGTGCCACATTGTTTTAGAAACAACTGGTGGGCCAGTCCTAACCGCTAGAAGCATGCAACATCTTTAAAGGATATTAATCACACAAGCGGTAATCAGCCTTCTCCTTTAACAAAGGCATCGTCACATTTCTGCTGAATTTGTTGGGGTACCAGAGATTTATTCCAACTTTGGTTTTGAGCAAGTCCTGGGAGGACAGACGACACGTGATCCCACTAAAACTTAAAGCTCCATGGGCAGATGATACCTAGTGTAGTGTAAAGACTGCTGATATGAAGTTAACCCATCAAAAAAAATATTTAAATTAACTTGAACCAAAGAAAGCCTACGCTGAATCCACACTTTGTGTCATGTACAAGGAAACAGAAAGCCAGATCTGTTATGAAACTGAACAACAGCTTCAGAGAATGACTTCTTACACATACAGATCACGAATTTCAATTTTTTCCCCGTTAGTAACAACCAAAGCCTAAATCAGTCCATGCCTAAATTACAAAAACACACCCCTACTGAAGTTGGGGCATTGGCTCTTCCACTGGACTGAAGATTTCAGCTCCATTGTTCTGGGTGATACAAAACAACAATTTTATACCCACTTTCCTCACATCTACTACTCAATATCCTTGTCAGGATTTTTGGTGTGTTTGTGTTGTTGGCTAGATGTAAACCAAACCAGAATGTTAACAGCAAAGTATGTCACTCACCTTTTCTCTGAGCTATGAATGTCTATAAGAAACAGCAATGATGAACGCACTAAATTGACCTCACATTTTGAGGCCAAGCTCTGATAATGAGTCCTCTCTCTCAGCCTGCTGAAGGGCATAACCTATATTCTTAAGTCTCATTTCCAAAATCAGAGCAAGTTTGCTGATCAGCTGAAACACACAATCTACCAGTTAACGCGTTACGACTCTTGCACGATAACTTCCATGATAACTCTACCACAGACAGTACGAGCCAAGTACAGTCACCAGCTAGGATAGCAAACCCAGCTTAAATGACAGCTACAGACTAGATTTTTATGGCACAAATCCCAGTTCCAGCTCCTGGCAGTGGATAACGACAGAAGCTCATGTGTCCTTTGACTTCTGCTCCTTATTTGCTCTTCTTTTCACATCTCATTCACCTAGGGGCTTGTTTGCCCATATGCCCAACCAGCCTGCATGGTTCCCAACCCCCACCAGGGAGAGGGCCACCGAGACTAAAGGAACCATTTTTGTGTTAGTGGCAGTGATGCTTTGTAGTCTTGATTGCCTGAAAGATACTGGGCTAAAGCAGCCTTAAGAGGAAACAGACCTTCGTGGGTTACTGATGATTATCACCAAAATATTCAGCACAGTAGCTGCAAAATACTCATCCGCGTGCCAGCTTCTTGAATTAAAGCATGTTTCTGTCAGTATATCTCTTTTTGGAAGAGTGATAAAAGTTTTCAGCTCAGAACTACACTCATGAAAGGTAGAGGTGTATTTTGTTACATTTAAAATCCAACTCCCATTTTGAGTTATATGTGGAAATAAAGTTGTTACTTCTCATGCAGACCTACTTCTGCGTTTTTTCATACAGAGCTCTAATTTTCAGTCCAATGCATTGTGTTTCCAATACTGACACAAAGCGAGGATTAGGAATTAAATTAGCAAAGGACTGTGTTGCATCACTTTATAGTGTGTCAGGGTTAGTTGCATTTCAGATTTTCTTCTTTTTATGAAATGGCGTAACGTTTGGGAACATGTTTTGATAGGGCATCAGGAATCACATCTTCCTTACTACTATTTATTGTTTCTACTAATGTGCAGCATAGCAATTCAGTTAAGGCCAATTTATTTTCCTACCACGCTTCCATTATTTGATAAAGAAGTAACTTTTTGCTTAATAAAGACCTGATTATTTTCCAGTGTTTTGGGATATGTCTTTTTAAAATATACTGGCACGTTATGCAAGGCTTTGGAAAGAAAACATTGCTCTGAGACACAATTTTACCAAAGCCTGTAATTTTCTATATCCCTTTTCCCTCAATTCTCTTTAAAAAAGCAGTAGAGATGTTTATATTTAAATTTGATCTTCCTTTAAAATTTTTCCAACTCCACCTTTATTAACTCCCTCCTAAAAATGGTGCATGTATATCTACAAGGTATCAAACCGGCCTTTTTGCAAGAGAACTGCAGAGTCAGGAAAGTAAATTTGACATTAAAAATAGATACATAGGTATATATCATCTGTTTTCAAACAAACACCAGGAGGAACAAAATATGAAGTGGCACCTAAAAGTTATAACTGATATAAAGCATCATCTGCTGCTTAAAGTTCTGATTCTGCAAATGGACGTGTGTGTGCTTAACTGCAACACCGTTACTGTTTTGAGGGACCACAAAAACTCTCAAACCCCAACTGACTTTGAAAGAGTCTATTCCAAATCACCTTGATGGTCAAAACTGATTATAGGAATGGCATATTAACACTGCCTCATTTCAATTTATGCATTTGAAACAAATGAAGACATTACTCCTTCCAGATCAAGGTTCAGCTAATAATTTAATAATTCAGATAATAATTTTAATACAACTATTAAGTATCTGAAGGGCAGGTGTCAGGAGGATGGGGCTGGGCTCTTCTCAGCGGTGCCCGACGCCAGGACAAGGGGCACCGGGCACAAGCTGGAACACGGGAAGTTCCACTGAAATCTGAGGCAAAACCCCTTTGCTGTGCGGGTGCCAGAGCAGCGGCCCAGGCTGCCCAGAGAGGCTGTGGAGTCTCCTTCCCTGGAGCCATTCCCACCCCGCCTGGACGCGGTCCTGTGCCCCTGCTCTGGGGGTGCTGCTCACGCAGGGGCTGGACAGGGGGAGCTCCGGAGGGCCCTTCCAACCCCTAGCATTCTAGCATTCTGTGATTAACCCCTCTGTAGAATGAGTGCTCATTTTCAGAAATAATCTCCTACTATTTCCATTTTCCACTATATTAAATAACCACAACTGCACTGTATTTTAGCATCTAAAAAAAAAAAAAAAACGGAGCCAACTTGATTCTTATTTTTTAAGTTACCTTCTCATTGTGGCTCTCTGGCATGTTATCAAGCAGCAGAAGTATCCTGACTAATGCAGTGCATTTGTTTCTAACTAGCTGTAGCTTTCACGTCAAAAAAAACAGACAAAGCTTCTAAAAACACTTGATTTAAATAAATTTGCAAAACCAACAGAAATTATACCGCTTTTCTTAAACACCTCTTTTAAGTGGTAAATGCAGAACAGATTAATTTGGGGATTTAACATATTTAAAAACATGGTCTTCTGGGTTTCTATTTATCACCGGCTGAACAAGAGTTCACCTAGAACACATACAGCCATTTTGACATCCAACACTGATCTGGCAGGCTCTAGAGCAATCAAAAAAAAAAAAAACGATAAATTAAGAAATGCCTTTCCCATTCCATTTTTTTCTTCCAGATGTTGCATATTTTTAATGTCAAATTTATCAGTTTGCTTTTCTGGTACTGACATTATTATAATAAATAACATAATGCATAGTGCATATATTTATAAAATATAGCATGTGTATATATATAGTAAATATATACTATGTATAGTAAGTCTATAGTAAGATTACCAATGGAATTCTGTGATAAGCTACATTTTTTATCCAAAGAACTTTTAAAGACACAAATTGAAAGAAACATCAGGCATAAGGATGAGTAATGCATAATTTGCAATAAAGATGGCAACAGCTGCTAAAATCCCCAACAAAGACTACTTACATATGAAAGCAGGATGCTAGAAGAGAACTCTGTTACTGGATCTACTTGCTTTCTTATCTGCTTATTTTATAAATATCCTGTTGACCCAGTTTTCAGTAGCCCAGCCAATGGTGCGTGCAGAGGTGTATAGGCGTGTTTCAGAGCACTTCCCGCAGGTTGGCACCTGTGGAGGAAACTCAGAAAAGTGAATTGCAGTCAGACTCGCCAATCTTTGTCCAGTCTGGGGACAAAAAAAGATGACAAACCAGGAACTGTCAGATCTTTTTCCCTCCACAACCTGAAATCCAAAACCTAAGTAAAGTTCTCCTAAAGCCGGGGCCCCAGTCGACAGAAAGTTTGAGCGTTTCACTGGACTCCCGTTCAGCTTCAGGTGCATCTTCACGTCAGTTTTTTGCACACAGCTATACTGGGAAGGACCATCACAAACATTATTGTAGTGAAATGAGATCTCCTCACAGTAGTACAACCTTAACAGACCTGGGCAGACTTCCAAGGCTTTGAAGTATTGGCTCAGTCGGGAAACACTTCCAAAAATCATAAGCTGATCTGAAATTCCTCCAGGTCACTGTATGACTGGGCCAGAAATGTTCTGTTCTGGGGTACAGCTCCACAACAATGTCAACACAAGGCAGCTCACCATCAACTAGCTAGCCTCTGGGCGTTACCCTCTCTGCAAAGCCTTTTCCACGGGGCTGGTTCACGCACACAGTGCTAGCCCCCTGCATATCGCAACAGAAGGAGGACGGGGAGCTCATGCTACAGTAACTTAATTTAGTGAACCCTTCAAGGACTCAGAGGTGTTTCCTTGTTCAGATGAAGATGCTGTTCTATACAGTGACAGAAATACAGTTCTTTTGTAAATTATACATCAACACTGACCACTCTAAGGGCAAATGCAAATGCCAGCTGAGAGCAAAAGCCTCTGTTAAAGGTTTCAGGCTGCAAACTCAAAATATTCTGTGGTGGTTTGGTTTCACATCTCTGCCTCTCGGTTTCTTTCCAGGTGCACAATACCCCCCGCATATTGCTGGTCCTGCTGAACTCCCACCCAGCCCACCTCTGGGAGCACAGAAGGAACAGAGTAGCTGATGGTGGGTTAAAACACAGCGGGGAAGAAGTCACAAGTTAAACAGCACAGTACATCTCACAAGGGATTGTATCACGAGATTAACAGGTGAGAACATTACAGTATTTACTACTGCAGCAAAGCCTACCTCCCAAAGGCAAACAAACATTTCACCTGAATAGTTTGGGAGATGGTCCTGCAAACAGATGCTTTTTATGAGTTTGTTCACTCTTCCCTGTGCATAACACCTCAGGTAAGTCTGCGTGCCAAGGTAAAGTAGAGATGGGCCTAGAATAAATCTGTGTATTGCAAATGTTGGAACCAATCAGCTCCTGACTGACTATCAAAGCATTCAAGAGCTCCACTAAGTAGTTCTGATATTTCATAGAAATGTTACTGGCCTTTCTTAGAAATAATTTTGAGGCACCCAGGTCTCTCTCTGCTTAGCTCAATTTAGCTAAATTCAGACTTGCTCAGTTTTGCTGGTACACTGCTTTTTCCTGCAGTGGGACACTCTGACGTACCATCAACCAAATTAACTTCTTAAGTAACACAGACTCCTTTGAGCAAAAAGATTTCTATTTCAGATGCTTTCCAAATTTCAAGAAAACCATGTCCCACAGCAAAAAATATACCTCATCATGAGCATAAGAACTGAGCAGAGAGTACTGTTGCACTCTAAGTAATGCTAAACAAACCCCATTGTGAATATTTCATCAACTGTTAATCGTACTGGTTTGGCATTAAACACCATACTGATTCAAAAACTTAACTCCCCTTGATTTATGTTGGGGTTTTTTGTTTTTTTTTTGGGGGGGTAATCTAGAGCAATTTTTTTGCTGTCCTTGGTAACCACTGAAATTTTTGTATTTATTCCTGCTGAGGATTCTGTCATGCCTATGCAGTGAAGAAAAAACAATTATTGTATGAATTATACATTTCATGCCTGTTCTCTCTGAGCAGAAATGCAGTTATTCTGTAAGTAGGACATGTTCGCTGTAATCTCTACTTTCAGCAGAAGACAAATTTTCGTACTTCACCTGATATTTGATTAGATTAGCCCTACTGATTCTTAAAACAAGTCTGAATAACATTCATAATTACCTGTTAGGTTACTCCCTTATCTCCAGAAGCAAGTTCCTCCAGTACCTTAAAAATAAACATATAGAGGGTTTTTTCCATCCCTCTTAAATTTTGCATTCTTCATACTGTTGTTAATAGACCACCAGATCATGTGCAAACTCAGATGATAACTTATAAAGTAACAACTGAAAACTAATGTTAGATAACATATGTTTGCTAGGGAGCCAGAAGGCAGCAGCTCCGAGCTGCCACGCCAGCCTCCCAGGCACACTTCTGCCACGGTAGAAGGTTACAGCTCACAGTCGCTTGGCTGGAATACAAACAACAGAAGTGAATGAAAGACTCTGTGTATGTGTGGGGAACATAAATGTGATATTAATTATTAATTTTGACAAGTCTGAATACCTTAATAATGTATTATTTTAAGCTGCAAGCTTTTTAAAAAGCCATTGAGGCTAAAACGAGCTGACTTTGTGGCTTGGACTCTCATTCCTCAGCATATAGCAAAATGCACTGTGACAACAAAATGGGCTGTGACAGACTTTGGCAAGTGTGGTCTTGTTTTGTATATTTAATAAAGGGCTGATAAATACAATGTTTGAAGTGTAAGGGTTGGAATACATCAGCCAGAAAACACTATGTGATAACCAACCTGCCAAGACAGAAAAGACGCTTTAAATTAATACTTGCACAAACTGACCCATAAGCTTATTCCCTCCTACTTCAGTACTCTCTAGTAACATGATACAGGTGCAGGTAACATCATTTCTTTAATAAAAATGGATTATTTGTGCAGTAAAATGTACCGTGAACTAATCGCACTCTATTCTGCAAATTTATTGAGGTGGAAACGACGTTAGACTTCTACCATGCTTTTAAGAGTAACTTATGGGCAATTTATTATAAGACTTTCGGAAGTCCTCAGGGAAGCTTTGCTTTTGACACCACCTGTAACACCAATACCAAGCACCAATTTAAAACCCACCCTAAACCTTTAAAGCACTTCTTACCTATGAGTCTCAGAGCATTTTACACCTGCTAATCAGAGAAAACCTCATAACCTTCCCACAACTTACATATTACTATATTTATTAAGCAGATTTCATAAAAGAAGGATTCATGAACTTGGACACAAAAGAATTCTCCAATTCCCCCTCTTGGCACAGATGAAAATGTAGGCTTTCTCTGAAACTGGCAGGGAGCTGAAAGTCAAAAATGAAATATAGCACCGGAGTAATAATAGACGTATTTTAAAAGTGAATCCAGGTTATATTTCCTATCATCTTATACAACTATGGAAAGGTTTGCAAATTCAATTAATCACACTTTTTCATATTATAATTCTAATACGACCACAGATTCTCTTATTTCTAAGGACTGTTGCAATATTGCTAGTTATCTTTTACCTTGAATCTCATGGTAATTAGGTTGTGGGATTTTTTTCTTAGTTACATATAAAATGAAGTTGAGGTTTTAAGTTTCTAACCCTCAGCGGTCCAGAGTGAAGAGTGATAGTACAGAGAAGCTCTCAAAAACACAACACAAGCAAATTAAAAAATCACAAGCAAAACAATTACTGTTTTATTAAGCTTTGTGATTCTTTTCAAGCCAGCCTCATGATTCCTGGAGGCTTGACTCCTGATTTTGAGCTGAGATTGACCATTTCCTGGGTACCATTTACCAAGCTGTGCCATTCAGAAATTAGATCACTGACAGATGTTTTCTTGAATGTGATATCTGCCTAGAAATGAAAAGATATATTTGGGGTTTGAGGAAACAGGAGGGAAAACAAATTCCCTTACGTCTTAGTTCTACCATACACACACACACACACAAAAACCCTCAAGCTGGTCACCAACTTAATGAAGCCTGGTTTTCTGTAGGTCTTGTTTCCTCAGAAAACAGGTTGAAAAATCAGAAATCAGCAGTTTTCATTGCAGCAAAAAGGGATTTTGTATAGAAACTCAAATTTTTGTCGAATTGTTTGTTGTCATATTCCAAAACCAGTCCTGCCTACAGACTAAATAACAACCTCAAAGACAAGTGCCTCATACTTTTGCTTCCTTAATTCTTTGTTTTCTGAGTGGTTGCCCTTAAAATATTAACAGCAACATAAAGCTTTATTAAGAAGATAAAGGCCCATTTCTTCTGCATAAACAAGGAGCTTGAAAGAACGGATGCATCCAAATTCTACATCCGTTTTGTTCTAGTTAGCAAACACTAGAGACCTTGCTATACCCAAGTCCCTGATGTAGCTGTATACGCTATTCTCAGTCCACGCAGCTCCATGGCTTTTATCTTCAGCGCCACTATTCCCCTGATTCATTTCAGAAAATTTGATCTTGATAATGAAAAGAGTTCAGAGTTGGACCAACATTTCAATAAGTCTCTAAAATGCCCAGAAGCACCTTTTACACAATCGTCTCTAACAAGCTTGCTAACTCATCTCTATGGAAGACAACAAGGCTCCTTGACTGCTAGAAGCAACCTATCCACAGCAGCGGAGTTCTGCACCATTTAGTATTTAATCCTTTAACTTCTTAAATTAGTCCACTCCGGCAGCTAGACAAGACCTTGTTTAAAACTACCTCTGATAATTCCACATTATACTTTAGTCTACACTGCCGATTAACCTTAGATCTAGCTGAAATACAGCGAAGCTATGTTTAGCTGTAAGCACACTTCCCTAACTGATGCCAACACTGCTCTTTTCCTGATACATAAAAACTAAGAATCCTGCTCAGTAAAAAATAATGCAAGCACACCACTTTATTTGTGGGGAGCTGCAGTGAACAGGTATCAGCTTATGCATTATGAAAGATTAAAGGAAAAAGGGGAAAAAAAAACTACCTAGCAATATCAGAAGAACAACACAATATTCATGCCTAAAAAATCCTATTTAAATTCCCCAGATTTAGATAACAGATAGACCCATCATTTTTAAATTACGCAAATTGTTCACCATTCTCTCCAACTTTGCAAAGAGTTTCAAGGTAAAAAACAGGTGGAGTTCTGTCAGTCTAATTCCCAAAAGCTGCAGTCAGATGTCTAGGTGGCAATAACAACACATCGGTGAACGTGTGTGCACACGTCTATCTCATTTTCTGCACCTATATTGTAGTCCTACTGAATAAAAATAGTATGAAATGAAAAGAACAGTTGAAATTCAAGCTGTTAAGACATTTCTTGAGGAAAATAATTTTATCTTTCCAAGTAGCTAAAATAAACATTAACTCTCAAATCATCTGAAACAATAGGAAGAGCATCCAGTTAGGTGCGGTTATCAGAATCTCCTCTATGGCAGCTTTCAGTAAGCCTAAATCACACGTATTACGCAACTGTTCCTTAATAAGGCAGAGCTAGCTCTAAATCTCATCCTAAATCTTATTATGACAAAAAGCGCTATCATCTTCTACCAGCCACTGATGGCCCCAATTCTGTAAAAACTCTTCTTAAAACTTATTCAGCCAAGCCCTTAAGCACGTGTAAAATCCTTAGTTCTGCTGAAGGCCCAGAACTTTAGAATGTGCTTTTAAAATGGGATTTTTGCCAAAGTAAAGACTGAGATTTAACAGGAACAAAGCAACCTAAAATTTAAGCAAATGCCTAAAATTAGCTGTTTCTTCTGTGAGGAACAGTGTTGTCGGCTTCTTCCTGTGTGTTCAATTAATCAAAAAAATCCTTTTAAGCAAGGATTAAATTGCAGATACTACCAAGAAACCCTAGCAACGTACACTATTTAAATAGATTTTTGGACTGAATAAACTCTTGCCTCAGTTTTTATACCCAATTACGAACACACGAATGTATTTCCTAGTCACATCTGAAAGATGCATTGTAAGTGAAATAAATATATGTTCATCTTTCCCTGTACGATACATTATTCTTCCAATGTTTTTAATAATGGTTCAAACACTGGGGGAAACTGCTCACTCTATAAAGTAAGTGTGCTGCTAAAATGAGGGAGGTTTTTATCTTTTAAATATAGTACTAAAAAAAACCTAAATCACAAGAGTCTGTAGTAGATATTTAACGCCTCATGTATTAGATTGAGTTATGTCCCATACGTGAGGTAAAGTTACCCCGACTCAGTCATAGCTCTCAGAACTCTAAGTATTTGCTCAGATGGCAGGCAAATGTGTTATCCATTATTGCCAGCCCCTACCATTCTGCGATTCTGTAACATACATGTACGCATACAGAGACATAAATGGAGTCGCAGAGTCAAAACAGGCACAGACCCTGTGCCTAGCCTGCTGAACAGTCAAGATGTCATCTAGCTGATTTCCATATCCTAGCGTTCAGCTGGATGGTCCTCACCACAGCCACTTGCAAGCTGCTCCTAGATATCACCAGCCAGTTCCCTCTGACTCCATGATATTCCAGTCAATGAGCATGGGAAAGAGGAAGCTTCTCTATTTACAGAGAAATACATTCAGAGCAGTTAAAGCCAGTGACTTCTTTTTGGATAATTACAATTTGGTTCAATTACAATCTGTATCTCAGTCTTCACCTCCCTACCTTGTCCCTCCCTACCTATTAGCTCACCCTAAGATGTTGTATTCCCAAACTCATCCCAAATAAAGCATTCGACAGGTGGAATGCAGATGGCTCAGCAGTAGCATACGCATAGCTAGCAGCACATCTCTCCCACACAGGTGTTTCATTTTCCATTTGTCAGCTAGCCAGCACAAAATCCTTGTCTTCTGGGAGCTGAGGTCTGCACTCATTCTTGAAGGGTAAGGAGTTTATTAATCCTCTTCATTTCTCTCTCCTTAGTAGGGAAGGCTACAGCTTTATTAAAAAAGCAAGATTAAACAGTGAACTCTCAAATGTAATACAGAGGAGATCGATAGATAATCTAGGGAAGTTCCATATCCTTGGATGGAAGAGTAATCCATGCACCAAATGTCACGACAGACCGTAGAGGAGATGAAGATGTAGCAGAGACTGAAGTCCTCTGCTTACTGATGAAATACAGGCAGCAGCAGTAAAACTTTCTTGACACCTCTCAGCCAATGTGCCTTAACTAAGTCTTCGATTCCCAGCTGCAACTGATAGAGCAGATTCCACCCTCATTCTTTCCAAGAG
>VZTV01081914.1:173-24821 GCA_013400875.1 Anhinga rufa | reverse complement strand
GCATCTCTGACTGCAGGGGGCCAGCTCAGCCTGTGGCTTTACCATCATTTAGGGACTTGCTGCAGCTCTCCAGGCAGCACATAACCAGGGGTCTATTTTTTTAGTGAGGGTATACAGGGATTTTTGCTAATGCCAAGTTGTGATTTTTGTTTGTGAAGCAGCATAAACTGCGCTGCAGATGGGACCATATAATTTCCTTGGGTGGCCTGCCTTTCCGCTCTCCCATCCCCAGCCGCACATGCCCCCACTTCTCCCACAGAACCATCTGTTGGCATGTCACCCACTACACTTGACCTGTTACAGTTCTTCTCTGATAATTTCTGCTGTTGAGTGCAGGCCCTACTAGAAACTTCATTTTATTTCTACTTAAAAATATTTCTCTGACATTCATAAAAACAGCACCGGAGGAAAACAGTTGTATTTGCCTATTGTATTTCTTTATGGTTTGACTTGAAACCAACATAAATGCAGCACTTGTGTTATGTCTGGAAGGCCTGGCCAGCAAAATAAAGACAAAACTTAAAATCAGCATGGGATTCAATTTGTTCTGTGCTGTAGGTGGCATGAAAATTGTTGAGGGCTCATTAGAAGAGCCTGTCCAGCTGACTGCAGCTCTGTTCCTCCTGCCCCTGAGCAACTTGTCTTTTCAAGCAACCCTGTCAAGCTCCGCAGCAGTGTACCAGCATGTGGTCCATTGTTGCATGTTTGGGTTTCATTTCTGAGCTGCAGAGGCACACATGTATGTGTTTGAACAGCTGGGAAGGAAACTTGTCTCTCTCAAACAACATCCTTTTGCTTTACCCACATTCAATGTGTTGCCTCTTTTTTTTTTTTTTTTTCCCCCTTTCTGGAAGGGCTGAGATGGATGCTGCTTGATCTTTCCTTTCCAGTCCCATGCTCCTAGCTTCAAAGACTCCTCAGAGCTGCCAGGCTAGAAGGTGCTTCAGTGGAGAAGATCTTAAGTTTCAAAGTATTTGAAGCTCCTGTCATGCCTCTTCCAGGGGTAGAAAGTTGGGTGCTAGTAGATGTTAATTTGCTCCACTAGGAATAAAAGTGAGCTCAGCATCCAGCTCCCTGGAAAGTAGGTCCTCCTGCAACTTAGACTCACAGCCATGTAACATCTGCAGTGATTGAGAGCTCGTCGAAACAAAGCCCGCTGTGTAGCTGCTTCCACTGGGACTAGATGGGGTTTCCCGCCTTGCTTCCCAGCCTGCTGCTACACGTACCCTTGTGTGGCTGAGATCCATCTTGATTCCTTACGTTGGCAGCATCACGCTCCGGTTGTGCTCATGCACATTCCCTCTGGTAACTCGTTGCCTTTCTGTGTTCCCAGGGTTGCTGTAGAAGTGGTGACCACGATGACTTCAGCTGATGTGATGTGGCAGGATGGCACTGTGGAGACGAACATTCGCTCCAATGAGCTGATTCCAGTCCACCATCTGGACAACAACGAGTTCTGCCCTGGGGATTTTGTGGTGGACAAAAGAGGTATTGGGTGTCAAAAGAATGCTCTCCTCAGGGAACAAACATGCTCTTAACTGTGAAGTATTCTTTGATCTGGATCTCCTGATGTACACTGTAGCCCTTTTTATGGTAGCTGTTAGTAATACTGGCTTGAGGTAGGCGCAGGAGCCTGACAAGGGACAGACAGTGATTCAGGTGGCTTAACATGAATGTCAGCAGGGAACCATTTAAATTCCAAGGTTGAACTATGACAACAGGCAGGATGTGAAAGGAGTAAATGCCAAGGAACAAAGCTAGGATTCTCAGCATTTCTGTAGAGTAGAGGTGGCCCACCTTCTCCTTGAAAGTGCAAACTGCTCTGAGCTCTCTTGCAGAATAAGGGGAGAAATGAACAACTCGCACTGCTTTCTCTGTGTGCCTTATCTATCATGACCCTCCTTTTTTTTTTTTCTTGGAGAGTTTTGGGATCCAGAGGCACCATCTTGCATCTCTTTTCTTCACCAAACCAACTCGTGACACTAATGAGGGTCACAGTACAAGTTCAAGGAGACTTAAAGCTTTTGGATATGATGAAATATTGATGGCACACCATCTGGCTCTCAGCTCCTCTTCTAGCAGGGATAGACCCTCAACAGTGGGGAGCACAAAGTACTGTCAGACTGGGAAGAGGGAAAGCTAGCTTAGCAAAAAAAAGATGCTGTTTTGTGAGGCCATTTCTGATGACTAATAGTCTGACTCGTCTTGTGGGTTAGACATGGTTTGTGGAAACTGAAGTTATCGGTCAGCTCTAGCTCTACTGCTCTAGTTTGGCCTCTGGGAATCTGTATTCCCCTGTGTTTGTCAAACATACACTCCAGGCAGTCTGGGATGCCCGCAGTTCCTTGCACCCCACTGCTAAGGATGCTGGGAGGTGGATCTTGTCAGCCAGATAAATCTGAAAAGTATCTGGATACCGGTGTGCTGGATAACAGCCCAGGCCTAGAGGGGTGGTCCAGGCCCAGCTTTGGTGCTGTTGGATCCCCGATGTGTGTATACGCGCACATACACCTGCCTGCCTGCTACCCGCCTTCCACGTTTGCTGTCCAGTCCATTTTTCCAGAGGAGCAAAACTGTTGTGGGTGGCACGTTTCTAGATGGAGAGCTTGGCAGCCAGGGCTGCTCTCAGGGAGCTCTTGGCCAGCCTTGGTGCAGAGCTAATTCGGAGAGCAGAGCACTATGGTGACGGTGTGTTTTCTCTTGGTGACAGAGCTCAAAAGTGGTCCCAAAGTGAGTGTGTTCACCCAATCCAATGCAACATAATCGTCATCGCTCCGTGCCCCATTAAAATGCAACTTGTTAGCTGAGTACATTTTTGACTGTGTAGGAAGAACTGTTTTTTCCTCATGCCATTCACAAATGGAAGGTTTCAGCTGTGAGAGCTCAGGAGCTGACAGCCTCAGTTGCTGTGCAAAGTCTGTGCTCCTCTACTTAACTTGTCTATTTTTTCCCCTACCTTTTGCGACCAAAAGCTCAGAGCTCCCAGGACCCCGGGTTATATGGAGTCGTGCAGTCTGGTGACCATGTTGGCCGCACCTGTGTGGTGAAGTGGTTCAAGTTGAAATGCAGCGGAGACGATGTGGAGGTGAGTGCAGGAACCAGCCAAGAGAAGGCAGCCACAAAACGGCACACGTTTCACAGATAAACACAGATAAGCCTGGGAGTCAGCTCTGCAGTGGAGTTTGTCCTTGAGGAAGGGAACAGCAATGTGCTTTTGGGCCTGGGAGGCTTAGCTAGAGGTGGTGTCGCTTCGTATTTGTAGATGCCTGCAAGGCAGCAAAGACCAAGCAAGGGCTTACATCCCATGGTCAACATCGGGCTCTGGTAGGGATGAACATTTTTGCTGAAGTTGTCAGACAGTTAATTTCTTGAGATCTCTATAAGAATTTTTCCTTCCCATGTCTTTGCTAGTTCATGGAAAGATAATCAATCTACTGCATGTTGTCCTGGTTGCCCCTGCCAGGCACTGTTGCCTATAGTCAGCCTAATACCTTCTTCTCAGAGCTTGTAGGAACGCTGTACTTTGCAGAGTCTGATAAACTGCAGTCTAGTTGGAGACGAGAGGGGGACTCGGCCCACACAGATCCAGTGTACTGCTTTCTGCCTTAGAGACCACATTGCCCTAACTGAGCAAGGCCCTTTACATCCAGACGCAGAACATCAGGCTGGCCTGGGGTTGTGCTCCACTCTACCCATTTCTCTTTATTTGTGGGCTCCTAGCTCTCTTCCTCCAGGAGAAATCAAAGGAAAGACGTTTCCCATTAATTGAGAAGTGTTTTGTCAGATACTTCCCGTTGCCTTGGATCGTTTCGAAAATAAACTGTAACCCTTTGGGCCCCAATGAACTGGTTTGAGAAATGTGGGTGTTCAGAAGGGAATAAAATGTTGTTCTTGCATGTCTCGTGACCGTAGTGAGGTGGAACCTGAAGTAAAGGTGAGGGTGAGCAGATGAGACGGAATATCTGCTGCCTTTCTTTGTTGTGCCTTGATTGATGTGCTGCAGGATGAGTTGACAAGAAGGGACATTAGCAGCTCCTCGCAGGCTGTTGGAGCAACTGAAAATTGACAAAATATACAACACAAAGTATTTCCAAGTGTTGAAGGCCTGCTCTGAAGGGCAGTGCAGTGTCCTGGGGCTGACGGGTTCGCGTTCTGTCTCCAATGCAGCTCATCGGAGAGGAGGAGGATGTGAGTGTGTATGATATTGCTGATCATCCAGACTTTCGCTTCCGCACTACGGACATTGTGATTCGTATTGGCAACTCGGACGGAGCCACAGCTAATGAAAACGAGGTGGGTTCTGGGTGCAGTTATGTGACCACATTGTCACCAGGTATTAGTGGAAACACTTGAAAGAGTCAACAGGGGGGCCTTGGGCCCCACAGGGACATCCTAAACTCCCTAGCTTGATAGTTTTGTGTCAGTGTCTGCTGCTGTCAGGAGTAACATATCATATCTCTAAGTCTGGTGGAGATGTAACCTTGAAAGCCTTTGACCTCGGTGACAGTCTATAGCAGAGCAAGAACAAAGTCAAGACAAGAATCGAACGTATGCCTGAGGGGTTTTAATAAAACTCTTGCTTAGGATTTCAGAGCAACTTCTAATACGAGGATATTCTGTGGGCTCTTGAGCAAGAGTGAAGGTGGATTTGTCATGAAACCGGTTTCACTTGGCAACAGAACCTGGGGTTCTGGTTTTCATCTGAGTTGTTATGTACATGTTAATTTTGTTGAGCTCATTGATCTCCTGGGGAGTAAGAGGGAACAATTTATATTGTAGAGGATATGCTCTTTGCTAGGAAACAGGCTTCCTTACTGTGCAGGGAAGACCTCCAGCTTTTGAGACTGCTGCCCTAAAGAAGGGTTAAAAGGTAGCGTGGCTCTTGCTGCAGTTCTAGTTTCAGCAGCATGAAACACATCCAAGCTTGCTCAGCTGACCTAAATAACCTCTTTCCAGTGCAAGATGCTACAGGACGTGCACACCCTGTGCCAAGGGTGACTTGTCTGTTCAGGCCTGCCCTCTCCCTGCTGGGAGGAGCTGCCCTGAGCCCAGGATGCTCACTCAGGGTGTCAGAGCAGGGGGCTGGCTGTTGGCACCCCACTAGAGGGCAGCCCGATTCAGGGCAAGGTCCTGTCCCCTTGCTGGCACAGCCCCAGCCGTGCAGGCCGTAGCCCTGCGATGGCCCTGGTCCTGATCAGAAGCCAGGTTCTGCTGCCAGAGCAGCCCTCCTGGTCCTCTCCTCCTTGGGGGAGGGAATTTCCCCCACCTCCATGGCAGTGTTGTGGGGTTTCTCATGGAAACCCTATCTGGAGGATTCTTCTCCCCCTTGGCATGGGACTCCAGGACTCCTGCCACTTCTGCAGCAGGCTGCAACCTTTGCTTTAGGTGGGTTTCCAACCTGGGGAATATCTGTTTCTCAAAACCTTCCTGGTGCTGTGCTGAGATGTCTGAGAAAGAAGAGGGACTGACAAAGTGCTCTTGTTTCCGCAGCCTTCGGTCGGACAGGTGGCTCGTGTCGATGTCAGCAGTAAAGTGGAGGTGGTGTGGGCTGATAACTCCAAGACTATCATTCTGCCTCAGGTGAGGTCCTGTTCCGGCTCGCGATATCCCTGTAATTCTTAGCTGAGTGACAAATCTTGGTTTTAAATCCTGTGCAGAGAGATTCCCTGGGTAATTCCCTGTTTATTGCTGCCTTCCCATATGATAGGGTGGCTTCCCAATTCTGTTAGCACAAGAAGATACTTCCTTTGTCAGGAGGATTGGGCAGCTAAGTGGTCGTCGCTGCTCTTGAATATAGAGAATAGGAAAAATGGGCAGATTTTTGCTCCCCTCACGTGCTGCACTGCATGTTCACAGCTCTGACCACAGCCCTGCTCCTGGCTTCCAGCACCTGCTGCTTTGCAGAGTGGGTGGCAGAGCTCAGGGATCATCAGTTCTGACTTGAGCACAGGTTCACTGCGTTGCCCAACTAAGGCAGTGCTGAAACAGCACCACAGTGTTTTCTTTGGCTAAAGCAGCTCCTCCAGGAGCTGGGCTGGAGCCGTAAGCTGTGACCTTAGCTAACCTAGGGATCCAACCCAAATCTCTTCCCAGGGCAGGGAGGGAAAGGAGTTGAGTGCAAACTTTAAAATATAGCTATAGCCACACTTAATCCCATTGATTTGTCTTCTGCATTGTTCCAAGATGTTTGTTGTACTGTCTTGTGATTTTTTTTCTTTTACTACTCCATGTACAGTTTCATCCCATGTCTCTTCTCCTTGTTGGCTCAAACTCAGGCAGACAGCCTAAAGATAAGAGAAGACCTACTTCTCTATGGTCCCGTCTCCCTCGCTGTGGCAGAGGACACCACTGCCTCTGCTGCAGAGATGCATTTGCAAGCAGAAAGCACTCGATCAAGATTTCTTTTTAAACCAAGCAGCTCTGCATTAATTACAGTAGAATAGTCAATGCCTGCACTATGGCAGTGGACTGGAGCATTACAAAGCAGGCTGCTGTCTCCCTTCCCCCTGTTGTCACATGTGCTTGGATCACAGGCACAATCGGAGGTCTGATGTGCGCTCCACAAAGGGCCGTTCTCACACTGCGGTGCTGGGGCTCTGCAGCAGCTCCTGCTGTGTCACACCAGTCCCTTCGATTCTGCTCATCTGCGTAATTATGGGAGTTGGGGAAATGTCAGGAGCGTGAATTATCAGTTGGTAAAACCGTGATTTATCAATGCCTGTCCATGTGCCCAGAGACGAGCTGTCTGGGTGCTTTTTCTCAGCTCTAAAAATAAAGATGGCATAAATGGCTAATTAACTTTCTGACTCAGATTTGGATTAGCTTTGAGGGCAGTGAGATTTGATGGCTTTTCCTGCCTGCAGTCACTTGTGTTGAACCCAACTAACCCCTGCTGGCTGCCTGTCTCTGGGTGGCACAGGACTAGCTGAACAGTGCTGGTTCAGTTCGAGGCTTTGACAAGATGACTGAGTGTCCATGCACTTTAGCCTCTGCAGTCATATCTTGCAAGATAAGAGGATTCTTGGGCCGTCACTCAAGCGTCAGAAGCCTGTGGATAAAATGCTCCATCTTGAAATTCCTAACACGGCCTTACAAAGTTGTTCTTGCTCCCCTGCTTCTGTGTTGGAGCTCGTAGCTGGAGTATGCCTGTAAGCCTCTGCAGGGAAACCTTGTGAGAGATGTAGCATGTGCAAAGCATGATTATAACAGGTGGGGCTAGGTGGTGTGTGGATGGGTTCAGCTTCCAGTAGTGAAGGGGAGGAGAACATTTTATGTAAGAGCTTATTCAGCAACTTGGGTTAGGCTTCATTGTCCCAGCTGAATTTTAAGCACTAGTGACATACAACAGCTAAAGCAGCGTTGTGTGCCACAGAAGGAGAAAGCTGGTGTGGGAATGTTTTCCTGGTTCCAGCATTGTCTCGGTGGAAGTCATAAAGTGTGGAGGCAGCCAAGCCGGGGCTCTGTGCCAACACGGTTGCTGGTGCAGAAGCAGAACCAGAAATACTAACTGCACACGATACCCAATACCTCCTGAACTAGCCCTGCGTTCAGAAACCCTGGGGCATCCAGGTAGCTGTTTGGTGCCCGTGTGCTTTCCTTGGCTGGATCCCAGCCACCGGGATGGCTGCAGCCCACCTAGAACTTGCCCTAGTTTTCCCCTAATGCCCTACTTTGAAAGGTGGAGGATGGGGCTATGCTGATTCATAATCTGTGCTGGTCACTGATGAGCACGTTATTTGGATCAAACACAGTCCACCCTGTGTAGATGAAAAGAGGTTGAAACAGCCCAACCAATCCTAGATGGAAGCTCCCTTTTCATGGGGAGAACTGACTTGCATTTAAAAACAACTAAAACTCTGTGCTTCAGCCTAAGTTTCTTGTAACTCTGCTCTCCTTTAGCACTTATACAATATTGAATCAGAAATTGAGGAGTCAGACTACGATTCTGTTGACGGCAGCACCAGCGGGGCATCCTCTGAGTGGGAGGATGAAAGCGACAGCTGGGAGACAGACAATGGCCTCATGGAAGACGACCACCCAAGAATTGAGGAGTTAGAGCCTGAGGAGCCGGCAGCAGAGGAGGTGAAAAAAGTAGAGGAACAAGTCCAGGGAGCTGTGGCTATGGCAGTTGCAGATCTCGCTGCAGAGAAAGCTGGCAAGGACGGAGCCCCAAAGAGCTTCCGGGAACTAAAGGAGGCCATCAAGATCTTGGAAAGCCTGAAAAATATGACTGTGGAGCAGCTGCTGACTGGCTCTCCCACCTCCCCAACTGTGGAGCTGGAAAAACCCACTCGGGAGAAGAAGTTCTTGGACGATATTAAAAAGCTGCAGGAAAATCTAAAGAAGACCCTGGATAATGTGGCTATTGCAGAGGAGGAAAAGATGGAAGCCATGGTGGAGACGGAGAAGAAAGAAGAAAAAGCAGAGGCACAAACACCAGTGAGGTCGGAGTGGCCCAGTGAGACACCAGTGCTCTGCCAGCAGAGTGGAGGCAAGCCTGGAGTCACCTTCACCAGTGCCAAGGGAGAAGTCTTCTCCGTGTTGGAGTACGCTCCAGGTGAGTGCCAGGCCAGTGCAGGATACTCTGTCCTTCGTTGCTCTCCTGCAGTGCTGCTTTCTCCAAACCCCTTGCCTGTAGGCCTTTTGGATTGGGTATCCTCTCTTCCTAGCTCTTTTCACAGCTCATTAGCTGGGGAGGAGAAATTAAGACAACTTCTGTAGCTTAAACCTGGTTTTTAGATGGCATTTCTAGGCACTACGGTAACTTCTCAAGCCGCAGAGGTGGGCTTCCCCTTTGTCCACGTTGGTAACTATGGAGGGCTGTGGAGGCCAGTCGCTTTCCACTGCAGATGCTTCCTTGAAAGCTACAGGGTTTGTTCAAGGCTTTTTTGCAGGTATGGATTGGTTGAGAAGCAGAGCAGGAACAGCTGGTGTTCTTGTGCTGGGTGTCCTTGGTGGGTGAGTGTCCTTGTTCATTTGCGCCAATGTTAAATCAGCCGAAAATAAAAAAGAGCATCTGGTTGCGTGGAACCGTGGTGGCAGCGGAGCCCAGGGTGCTCGGCGAGCCAGGCGGCCGGGCCAGACGCGAGAAGGCAAGGAGGCCAAACTGTTCTGAACCTGCAGGTGTGTATAAGTAAAGACGGGGAGCTGTGCTTAGGTTTTTTTGCAGAGAAAGGGTCACCACTTTGTGCGGTGCATCCTTGTCCCAGCTGTGGGACCAGGCTCCTTGCAGGGCACAGGGATAATGTTGTGCGGGGCCGTGAGAACAGGAGATGCAGGTTGTGGCTGCTGTACAGCGTGGGAAAAATCAAATAATCTCTAGGCTGCTCAGCCCCAGAGCAAGTCAGCTGTTCTCTTCCAAATTACAGGTTTAACACACGGATAGATTTGCTGTCACAAGGACCCTGCGGCAGTTTCCAAAGGCAGACTGTAATCCCGTTCTCCTCCTTGCCCCACAGATACCCATGCCTTCAAGAAAATGGAGTTCCAGCCCCCGGAAGCAAAGAAGTTCTTCAGCACCGTGCGGAAAGAGATGGCTCTCCTGGCCACCTCCCTGCCCGATGGCATCATGGTTAAAACCTTCGAGGATCGAATGGCAAGTGTCTGCTCTCAAATGGCTGTTTCTGCTGGGCTCAGCATCCGGATTGCTTTCTTTGGAATTCCCTGCTTAGCCTTAATCCTTTGCATTAGAGCTGCAGGAATGTGTGCAGCACGTGAAAGATGGCTGCAGTTACTGTAAACTGCTGCTTTCACGTTCCCCGAGTCAGGGTGACAAACAACAGGGAGCTCCTCACTGCAGGAAGCCTGTTTTGGGTGCTTTGCCCACTGGGCTGCCTGTCCCACCGAGCAGGACAGGCAGGCAGGCAGCAAGGGGCTGATGTAACCAGTGAGCAGCTTGGGGATTGCTGGCCGTCCTCGGAAGCCCCAGTCTGCCATCAGGCCACAGGAGTGCAGCTTCTAGCAGGAAGGTGCCCTGAGATGTGTTGCTTGAGCTGGCTCTTGCGAGGGCTGAGTTAATCACATCCCTTCTCTCCCTCTATGTACATACAACCCTGCCAAGGTAAGAAGACATTTCACAGTGCCTGGCTTACATTGCCTCTCTCCACAGGATCTTTTCTCAGCACTTATAAAAGGCCCCACACGCACGCCCTATGAAGATGGCCTCTTTCTCTTTGATATCCAGCTCCCCAACATCTACCCCGCTGTCCCACCTCTCTTCCGCTACCTCTCCCAGTGCAGCGGGAGACTGAATCCCAACCTGTATGACAACGGCAAAGTGTGTGTCAGCCTCCTGGGGACGTGGATAGGCAAGGTAATGCTTCCATCTGCCCGTCCGTGGGGAGCAGTGGTTGTGCCAGGCTGCTTTAGGAACACGCCACTTCATACCAGGCCAAGAGTCCCTGGTGGCTTCTGGTCTCAGGTGGTGCTTGAGCTGGGGATAGCTCTGGTTTTGGGCTCTGTTTTAGATGTCTGGAGCAGGTAACTGGTGTCCTTTGGCTGCTTCTGGGACTGTATTTGGCTCTTGTCTGTCCTTCCTTGATGAGAAGCCTGTGTTCAGACCAGCCAGGCTGTCTCATGGTTGGACAGAGCAGAGGTGCCAACACCAGCACAGGGTGTTCTCCCATGGTCTGGGTCCCTGTCTCCCACACTGCAGACAAATCGTGATGCATAGCACAAAGTCCAGCTGGAGACTTGGAATAAAGAGAGCCAGGGAAATGCTGTGCTGTGGGCAGGTGGATCAACAGGGCAGCTGGAGAGGGGTTGGAACTGGTGTCTGTTGTGTAGGGTCACAGAATTCGGGCAGGACTGGCCTGATGGGGTGCAGTGCTGGCAAAAAGTAACGGAGAGGTGGGTTGGTACAGTAGGACACTAGCACATCAGGTGCTTGTTGAGTCGGTCCCTTGTTCCTGCTGTGAGCCACGGGACCTTAGCGATAGGGGTGCAGAGAAACCGGGGCCTCACTTCATCTAACAACTATCACAGAGCAAACTGACGGTGCTTCAGCCCTTTAACGCATTTGTATGTGCATTTCAGGGGACAGAAAGGTGGACCAGTAAATCCAGCCTCCTTCAAGTACTCATCTCCATCCAAGGTAAATGCTTCTGCAGAGCCTGCGGGACAGGAAGAGGTGGAGGGAGGAGGGGAATGCAGGCTTACGGGGGGCACGCAATTGGGATCTCCCACTCCAGTTGGGTTAGTGCTGCCTTCTGCTCTCACCTTGCTGGACAAAGCAGTGTCCTTATCTCTCCAGCAGTCAAAGCAGGTGCAAGCTTTTCTCATCCCCTGATTTTTGGCTGCATCCCAGGTCTCTGACACAATGCTTTCCTTTCGTCTCACTGTGGCAGCTAAGCACAGAGCTGGTTTGCTTGTTATTCTGAGCATAAAGGTGAACCGCTGTGTCCTCAGCCAGTTGCCAAAGTTAGCTGAAGTTGCTAAACTGGGCTTCATTTGCAGGACTTTTTTTTTTTTTATCCCCACCCATCCTACATTGAGCATGTTTTTGCACATGACGATGGTGTTCATGCTCCTTCCAAAGCTGAGAATAATCAGGGGTGTGTCTAGACCAGCCCCAGGGCTTCCTGCAACAGGGCTTTGCCCTGCCATATCTAGCTTGAGAGCAGACAGACTAAATCAGATCTTTTCCTCAAGGCCAACTTTCTGTGCAGGGAGCCCAGGCATGTGACTTGAGGAACCTTTGACACAGAGCAAGGGCTCCTGCCTTGAGTCAGTTGGTGACTCCTGTTCCTCTGAAGTCTCACAGTCCACCTCTATCCTGTGGGAGAGCAACACCATGAGAAAAGCCTTTTCTTTTCTACAAAGCTGAGGATCCAAATTTAGCAAATGAAATACTAAATGTTTTACTGGAGCAACTTGGTTCTAGTGAAAAACCTCCTCTTCCCCTCCTGCTGCCTGAGCTTTGAGACTCATGATCTCGCCTCCACCGGCTCTAATGCAGTTTGTGGCAGGCTGCCAGCAGCCGGGCAGCCCTGGTGCCGTTGCTACATACCTGTAATTACGTTAGACCAGAAGCAAGCAGGAGAAAGCTTGGTGTGGGTGACTTGCCACAGTCTCAGAACTGCACTGTCTGATGGGACTGTGCTGGGTAGGATAGGACCTGGCCAGCTCAAAGTCTGTTACTGAAGATTGGCCTTTGTTCTGATTAAGGGAGGGTTGGGCAGGAATATTTAAGGAAAAAAGCTTTGGGTGTGCTTGTGGATTTTTTGCTAGGAGGGAAGGGAAAGGAGCTGTGAAACCTTCCCCCTTCTGCCCTTTTGACCTACTCTGCTGCTGTGCACCTTCTGCATCGCACTGGTGGAAGACTGTTCGTGCCAGTGGAGGACCTTGAGTGCCACTCTCGGTAGCACCCAAGAGCCCTGCTGCCCCAGCAGAAGGCTGCAGACCCATTCACGCGAGTGCTCCCCTTGCCATACCGGTCCAGTGCGTCGTGCAGGTTCCCTGTTGTCCAGCCTGGCCTCTGCTGCCAGCGTCCCTGCGATGTGCTCTCCTGCAGTCCCTTCCCTGTGCTGCCTGCGGCGGCGTGGCTGCAGGCGAAGCTGGAGTGATGCCTCAGCGAGGCGGTGCCATGACCCTCAAACCTCAACCACCTTGGCAGGACTCGGGGCCCAGCAGTGTCTGCCTCGGGAGGCGATGCACAGTAAAGTTCCTCCCTAACCCCCTGGTCTCCCCGTTCTCTCGGCAGGTCTCATCCTAGTGAACGAGCCCTACTACAACGAGGCGGGCTTTGACAGTGACCGGGGCCTCCAGGAGGGCTACGAGAACAGTCGCTGCTACAATGAGATGACCCTGATCCGGGTGGTGCAGTCCATGATGCAGCTGCTACGCAGGCCGGTGGAAGTCTTTGAGCACGAAATCCGTGAGCATTTTCGCTGCAACGGCTGGCGCCTGGTGTCCCGCATCGAGTCCTGGCTGGAGACGAACGAGCTGGTGGAGCGGAGCCACGAACAGGCCAACGGGGCGGATTCTGCCTGCCTCGTCTCTGCGTGCGGCACCCTGGCTGAGAGCCCAGGAGACAATGCGGGGGCGTACGGCAGCAGCTCGGAGCAGGGGGCGGCCGCCGAACTTTCCGACTCGGCGCTCGATGGGAAGGAGGAGCTGGACGAGTCAGAGTTCACAACCTCGATGCCCAGCGCTGGTGATCTCCAACAGTACTCAGACTCGGAGAGCACAGGCCAAGCCAGGGAGGTAGACCTGGCCAGAGACCGAACGGACGAGGGGAAGGCTGCCCAGGACTCTGCCTTGCAGCCTAGTGTGAAACCAAAGAAAAGGAGAAAGAGCTACAGGAGTTTTCTTCCGGAGAAGAGCGGTTACCCTGATATTGGGTTCCCCCTCTTCCCTTTGTCCAAGGGGTTCATTAAAAGCATCCGCGGTGTCTTGCAGCAGTACCGGGCTGCCTTAGCAGGGGCCAACATCCCGGAGTGGACAGAGGACAAATAAACCGTCAGGTTAGGGACAGGCAGGTGCAGGGGAGAAGGGAAAGCAGCAGAAAGGAAATTGGCAAACGCTGTTACCAGTAAACTGGCTTCTCCTTCCAGCTTTTCTTCCTCAGCTTGGTTTGTTCCAAAGAAGGTGGTAGGCCTGATCGCTCCTCCGAGGAAAGGTTGTCTAAGCATGAATAACTCTTTGCCCCCAGCCCTTCTTCCTTCCCCCTGTCCCGTGTACGTGCTCCTCTTGCGAGTTTGACCCTGCAATGGTAAGATTTGAGACCTGCACAGAAGCAGTCTTGCAGCCACGTTCCCTCTGCACTTTCATCTTGGGGCACCTTTCCACACAAGGACTCTTCCCACCCAGCGCTACACCCAGCAGTTTGTTCTGGTGGGGTTCCAGCCAGGAGAAGTGATTGCTGTAGTATCTGGAAGCGAAGGGCAATGCCCTCCCAGTCTTTCATTTTTCTCTGTGTTTCCATGGGTTTTATGAAGTCTACCCCAGCTTATATGTACTTAGACATTCGATTGTGTTTGCGTTGAAGTTGTCTACACCTTACGGAGTTGCTCTAGTCTTAGTTGTTCACCGATAGCTACGAGGTTCTTCCAGTCAGGACTTGGTAGGCAGAACCAGAGCTCTGCACTGGCGCTGGCGCTGCCCTGGCAGTGCCGCAGGGTCTCTGCACGCTGCTCGGCAACTTCTAGGCGGCTTTCTGGAAGCAATTCTAGCCATCCCGACTTCTTTTTCTCCAGAGTAAGGCAAACTTCCCTTTCCCCACCATGCATGCCTGTCTTCTAGAAATACATGGATTCAAGGTTCTGCCCTTGCTACTTGCTTAGGTATCCGTGTCTTTCGTTCCCAGCCATCCTGGCTGTCACACAGCACTACACCTACCCTCGGATCTCAGCCTCACCCGGGCAGGTGGCAGCGAGTGATCCTGGGGTGTATTGTAGATCTAGCAGCTAGTCCGGATGATAAACCCGGCACGGCTGCTGCTTCTCCGCTGTTCGGCTGTAGATGGGTGTTTCAGAGCTGTTTGAGCCAGGGTCACCCAGGGGAAAGGAGCTGTCGTGTCATGATGAGCTCCTGTTGTAGCAGCAGCAGTTTGTGACCGTCCCTGTGCTGTTACTCGCACAGCAGCTGGAGCGTGTCAGGCCCTGGTGCGGACTGTTATCAATTCCTTCCCTCGCCAGCCGTTTCCCATGGTGGCCTGGGCCCGCTGTGGCCGGCAGCGTTGTGGGCACAGCACATACTACTACCCCTAATCTCAACCGCAGCGCTGCCGTGCCGCTCTGGGAAACGGCTGGCGAGGTCAGCCCGTGGTTCAGCAGCAGAGCTGTCTGAGCTGGCGACCGTGAGCACTTTGAAGCAGTGACTTGGCAGTGTGGCCGGGTCCAGACACCTTCCTGAAGCCTCTTTTCTCTGTGTGCACGCACTTACTTCGCTCTGGAGCTGAGAGATCGCATTACTGCATTTGCCCGACGTTTAGGCATTGGAGAGGCACCCGCTTAGCATCCATGTGCCGTTCTGTGATGGGGAGCACAGTCTGTCAGGGAGAGTCCGTGGGTCCTTCCAGCCGGCACAAGGAGACAGTGGTGCCAGGCTTCCCGGGGAGGAGTCGGGCTGAGCAGATGGCGCTGCCAGGAGTAAGGACGGAGCCAAAACTCCTTTTGCTCTTGCTCAATATGGCTGCATTCCTTTCCCCCCACCCGGGCCAGGATCTGGCCGCCTCACTTTGAAACGGAGAACAGCAAGTACATCTCAGCACGGCTTCTGCTCCTCGAAACACCGGGGTTTGCGCCCACTGGCCCAGATCCCCCCTCCCAGCTCCCTGCGCCTGCTCTTTCCAGCTGCCCCCGTGATGCTCGGGGGGCTGGCCGCACGAAGCCCTTCTCGTGTCACCGCTTGCTGCCGGGATTTCGGAGGGCACGTCCCGCTCCCGGTGCGCTGGGAGAAGCAGAGCTTAGCTGTGAGCGATGACCTGGGCCCGCAGAGCTCGCCGAGCACTGGACTGCGGGCGGATCACCTGCGCAGCAGCTCCGGCCTTGCTCCGGCACCGGGAGCCCTCCCCGCCTGGCAGGCGGGAGGTCTGGCATCGCGGCAGACCCTCACCCGGGGTGCAGAGAGGCGCTCTGAGCCCCAGGCGGGGCCGTGCGAGCCGCACGCGTGACCCGCGGCCGCTTTCTGGCTGGTGCTGAATGAGTGAATCCCTTTGAGCGAGGAGCGGGGGCGTCTCCAGCACCTGAAGGGCCGATGGGCAGAGGGGTGAGGCTGTGCTCCAGGGCAGGGGAAGGGCATGCGGAAAGGCTTGTTCCACAAACGATTAAACATCTCACTCACCAGAAGAAACTGCGGTTGGCGATCTGTGGATACCGGCTTCCTCTGTTCCTCTGGCCTCAGCCCCGCCGGCGAGCTGGGGCTGGGGCCAGAGGGACGGACGGACGGACAGAGGAGCTCCAGGGCTCCCTGCTTTGCCCTCCTGCCTGGGGAGGAGGGCAGGCTGCTGGTGCGAGCCGCTCGGACCAGCGCCGCGTCCTCCCCCTTGCCCAAGAAACCTCTTTGTTTCCTCTGACTGCGACGAAGAGCTTTTGCACAGGTTCCTGGGGCTTCCCACCGAGGAGGGGTGTATTGGCCTTCGGGAAGGGGACGCTGCCCCCGGCATCACTCGCGCTCCGTAGCTGGCTGTCCCAAACCCAAGCGTGCACAGAGGTTTACAAATTTTCTAAAAGCTTTTGATAATGTGAAGCTCCTGGGTGATGAGGTTGGTGGTGAGCACACTGCAGCTATGTAATTTTTTGTGTATGTATGTAATATTTAAAGGTAACAAAATTTAAAAAGGCTAAAACCTTAAAAAAAATATTAAAAACACACAAAAAAAGCCAAAGCATGATGCATATTGTTAGCCTTAAAACTGGCTACATGACTGTGTGATGTACAAATGAGAGCAACCTGTAACTGTTTCAAGTGCTGGGGTTGGGGAAGAAGCATTACAAAATCAGTTTGTAGCCTTGATTCTGTACAGTATTTAATGAAAAAAAAAAAAAAGACCTGCCTATTGAGGCCCTGCTTAGAGGTGTGTCGTTCACGTGCAGATGTGGATGCTTGGTTGCTTACGATATATGTATAAAGTGCTGTGTGACCATTAAAACTTTTTTTACCTGCAGAATTTTTTGTTTGTTTGTTTGTTTGGCTAACCAAGGTGTAATAAAGGAGGGAAGATGACTTGCCATTAAATTTTGCCTCTGTGAGTAGTTCTTGACTGTTGTCTCTTTCTTTCCGCGCTCGCCCGGCGCCGGCGTGCGTCCCCGCGCTGGGCTCTGGGCTGGCCGAGGCCGGCGGTGGGGAGAGGGGCTGCCGCTGCGGCTCCCTGCGAGCTAGCTCCCCGAAAGCCTGAGGCGCAGGGCCTCTGTCGGGCTGTCTTTGGTTGCCCGTGCTCCCCGCCGGTGCGTGGTGCGTGCGGGCTGGCTCGGCTGCCCGCTGCCCCGGGGCCAGAGCCCTCGCCGATCCCCCGGCCCGGGCAGCGGGGTGGCTCTGCCCCGGTGCTGCCGTCCCAGCCCCTTGCCGAGGCGAGACACAGCCGCGGCGGGGCTGCTGGGGCCAAGGGCCTCCCGCGTCAGCCCTGGCTGATGGCTGCCCCCGCGGCTGCCCTCCCCTGCCTGTGAGAGGGGGCTCGGTGCGGGCCAGCGCAGGCAGAGGAGAGGGGCAGCGACGCTGGTGGCCTTGAGACCTGTGGCTTTGCTGGAGGTGCTCAAAACCAGCGAGCGTCTGCCTCTTGAGGGGGGCGTCAAGAGTCAAGGAAGAGATTTGCGCAGCAAAACCTGGGAAAGGGCGGCCGAGGGAGACCCCAACCCCCTGCTGCCGTGAGCCGCGCAGCCGTCCCCGGGGAGGAGGCTCCAGGGAGCCTCTGGGGTGCTGCGAGCCCGAAGGGCTCAGCTCCAGTGAATGGCTCGGCGGAGGCAGCCGAGAGCATCCCCTGCGCCGGGCTCTCCCCGCAGCCGCCGCCGGCAGCAGAGGCCGTTCCGCACGGTTCGAGGGTCCCTGAGCCTGTTCTTACACCTGGCCCAAGGCCATGGGGCATATTAGCTTCATTTTGGGAGGCGGTTCCTTGCTGGTGGTGCCTCGCTGGCCCAGGAGCAGGAGCTCAGCTTCCCGCGAGCGAGTGCTGGGGAGGAACAGCCGCGGCTCTTCGTTCCTGGCTCTGCAGTCCTAATTGCGTAGTTTGCAGATTAATAAATGCAAATGGCCACCATTGTTTACTCTTCTACTTTGTACTTGAACGCTGTAAATGAGGTTTAATTACTGCAATTTTATACCAAACAGGCAGAGCAATCGCCCCCCAGGCAAGCCCCGGGCGAGGGACCTGTTGCAGGGCTCCAGCTGGCCCTGGGCTGCCTGGGAAAGGGGGCGTGCGAGCTCCCCGAAGGGCCCCGCTCCCCGTGGGAAGCCAAACCCCTCGGCTCCAACAACCCCCTCCTTGAATGTCTTCCTCGATCCCTTCCCTGCCCTCGCTCGGAGGCGCTGAACCTTCCCCAGGATGTCCCAGGCCATCGCTGCCGGGCTGAGCTCTCTGGATTCAATCAGCCCCGGCGCGACGCTGGGCAAGGAGGTACCGGCGCGCCCCAGGGACCGGGGCTGGCGGCAGCGATGCCCCGCGTCCTGCCTCGGGAGCCTCTCCCGGGGCCGTCGCTCTGGGCCCGAGGTGGCGGCGGGCGCCCTGGCAGCGCGGGCCGGACGCTGGGGAGCGAAGGGCTGCGTGCGAGCCCAGCCCGGGGCGACGACGGCGCCACAGCCCTGCCCCTGACGGCAGCCGAGAGCTCGGATTTAAAACCCAGCGGGGATTTTTTTTGCAAACGCTAGATATTTATTGCATTTCTCACAAGAATAAACTCTGCTTCTACGGGAAGCTTTGGGTAGAAACATCCTTAAAAAAAGTCGATTTCTTCTGTTAGATATATTGGTCCTGACCGTCCCTGGGGGTGGCAGTGGCTCTGCGGCGGGGACGCGAGCCATGCCGCCGTGTGCGTCTGAGCCAGGGAGGGGACGGGGCTGTGCCGGCGCAGCCGCCGGGGCCAGGACCTCGTACCAGGATAAAACATGCTGGCGTCTCACCGGCACAGAGTACCTGATGGGGCTCGTGGCTCATTTTTGGGACAGTGCTGGTGACTGTCCCAAGGGGGTAAAGCTAGGCGTGGGGGCAAGCGAGGGGACGAGCGCCCGCAGCCCCCAGGAGCTATTGCTATGGGAGGAGGAGGAGGTTCCTGAGTGGGAGGAAGACTCTGCCACGCTCATGCCGGGCCGTGCCGGCGGCTCAGCACCGCGGGGGGCTGAACCCGGCTGCTCAGGAGCCGCTGAGGACGCGGCAGAGGCGGCTGTGGACCTGGCCCTGCACGGGCTCGCAGGCCAGCGCCTCGCCGTCCACTGTCATGATGCCCGCGGCCGCCCGCGGCTCCAGGCGGAACGCCCGGACGGGGACATAGTGCAGGTAGGGACAGTTCAAGTCCAGGTGGGTCCCCCTGGCCATGGCCAGGAAGATCTTCAGCAGCGCCACACGGCTGATGCCGGCCTTCAGGTAGAAGAGATGGATGCAGCCGTCGTGCAGCTGGGCTGCCGGTGCCATCAGCAGGTTGGTGCCCAGGTGGGACTGGTAGATGGCGTAGACGGAGACAAACTCCTCCTCGGGGACCACCGTCCAGTGCGCCGGCACCGGCTGGCAGAGCGGCACCAGCAGCGAGTCAGCGGGCAGAGCCCCAGCCGCCTCCGTCCCCGCCGGCGGCAGGATGCGGCCAGCCTGGCCGTTGGTGACGGGCGCCTGGGGGTCCCTGGGTGCCGGGGGGGTGCCCTGCTCGGCGACAGCGGGCAGGTAGGAGAGGCGGCCCTGGTACACCTGCAGCTTGGCCAGGCACTGGAGGGTGCCCAGGGTGAAGCGGGCATTGCCCAGCCGGCGGTACTTCTCACTGTCGATGTCCACGTCCGAGATGAAGCCCCAGCCGAAGCCGAGGAAGGAGAAGAAGCGCTTGCCCGAGGCTGTGCTCAGCGAGACCAGGTCCATCTGCGTGTGCAGCCCCTTGCACAGGATGAAGGCGCAGTTCGTCAGCAGCTTCTTCTTGGCGACGTGATCGTTGCTGTGAGGGATGGAGAGGGTGAGCTTGGACTGGACCCAGTTCGGGGCCTCTCCTGCTGTCCCCGTATCCATGTGCAACCCTCGCCCATGTCGTGGTTGGGGTATAGCCCAGCTGGGTGGCAGCGTCCCTCAGGGACAGCTGCTGGGAGAGGTTTTGCTGGGGGTGGGAAGGATAAACCAGCTCCTGAAAGAGGGAACCAAGCTGGGGCGCTGGGCCAGGGCAATGCCGGTCCTGCCGCTGTGCAGAGGGGCCGGCAGTGCCCCGGGGTGGTTCCTGCGGGGTAAAGCTTTGCCAGACTCGGAGCCTAGGGAGGAGAGAGGGCGTGGGGGGAGCTGGGGACGCAGGGATGCACTCTGATGTTCACAGCGACCGGCTGGGGCTGGGCACCCCTGCGGGGAGGTGGGGACCCAGGCGGCCGCCCCTGTGCTGGGCACCCCAGCACCCTTCCCCAGGGCTGGAGCCACGCGCAGCCTTTCGCTTCCCTCATCCCCCCGCCTCGGTGCCAGCGCGGCCCCGGGTGCCGGCCGGTGGGGTGCCGGCAGCGGGTGCCCCCGCGGGGCCGGGGCTCACCCTGCGTAGTGGTTGATGGAGGCGGCCAGGGCGTTCCCAGAGCCCCCCGGCAGGATGCACAGCGGCTTCTTCATGGTGTCCTCCCAGTCCGGCCGCTCCATGAGCCCGTTCACCACCTGCGGGGATGCAGGGAGCTTGTGGCACCCAGGGCCGGGCAAGGAACCCAGCGGCACCTGCCCAGCCCGGGGGGAGCAGAGCCCGCGGTGCCCCCGGCCAGGCAGGACCGAGGCTATGGCTGCCCTGCTTTGCTCCAAGCTAGGTGCCAGCTCTCATTTGCCATTCCCTGTCTGCCTTCGTGTCTCAAAGCTTGGCTCCTGCCCCAGGCACCCATCTTCTCCCGGCGGGCGCTCTGCCCATCCTGGCCAAGGGGATGCCCGGCGGTGCCCCTCACCTCGAACAGCAGCCCGTCCCCGGCCATGACCACCAAGGTGTCCCACTGCGACAGGTCTTCGTCCCGCACCTTCTCATGCGCGTGGTGGGGTCTCTCTGCGGGGGAAAGCGGAGGGAGTCAAGCGTCGTCCTCCACCCCTCTGCCCTGCCTGCTGCCACCCCCCAGGTGGTGACTCCAGCCCCTCTGTCCCCATGGGGGTCCCAGCGGGGGCGCAGGAGGTGAGGCGGTCACCCGTATTGAGTGCGACCACCGTGTCCCCTTGCGCCCTTTGCCACCGCCGCCTCACCGAGGGGGTGGGGGAGCCACTCGCCTACTCACCGGTGACGAAGACAGTGGCGGCGATGTCGGCCTCGGCCAGCATGGGCTGCACCACCGCCTGGAAGTCCTCGAGCGCGCGGCCAGCGCCGCTCTGCGGGTTCAGCAGCACCAGCGCGCGGCAGGGCCGGGGCAGCACCCCATAGCTGTCACCTGGGCGGGGGGAGAGCGGGCTCAGGGTGGTGGGGCCACGGCACTGCCCAGGGAGGGTGTTTGCCACGGCCCCAGAGCAAGGAGACCCCACAAGCTCCCCGGGCTGCATCCCCACCCACAGGCAACGGGAAGTGAGGGGGGATGGAGGGTCCCTGCTGGGAAAGCAGGGGAGGTGGCACGGACGGGGACACGGCGTCCTGCAAGGACTCATCTTGAGCTCTCCTGCAATCAGCGGAGACGTGTTACGCCCAGGCCGGAGCCCCGCAGCAGCCCAGCGATGTCGCAGCGGAGCCCGGGCTCTGCAGCACCGAGCATCCATCCCTGCGCATCCCAGGGCCGCGGGGTGCCGCCGGGGAAAGGCAGGTGGAAGCAAACGGGAGGTTTGAAACCCAACCTCCCCGGGGCACCCGGCCCCAGGCACCCTCAGCTGTGAGTTTTCCCTGCCGAACCCCCCGGCCCGTGACACGGCTCAGTCCCCCAGAGCACAGGGAGCCAGGGAGGGGGCACTCGGGCCGGGGGGACTCGGGGTCCCAACTCCCCACGGCCATCCCAGATGGAGCAGGACCAGTTCAGACACCTGCGCCGGCAGATGGACGCTGCTGCTCCCCCTGCTCCCCACGGGGCTCAGGTTTTGTGGGCTGTAATTACAAGCCTGGCAGGGGCCCGCATCCCTCTGCCCCCCTGCCCGCTTCCAGCCCCCCCCCCAAGCCCAGTGGTCCCAGTGTGGGGGGACGGGGTGAGCCCGGGCTGCGGCTGCCCGATGCGATGGCACCCAGGGGAGCTGGCGGCAGCATGCTCAAGGGCTCAGCACCCCGAGCCCCGAAACGAGCAGGGCAGCGTGCCTCGAGCTCCCGCAGCGCCTCTGGAAAGCCCTGCGGGGTGAAGCCAGTTTAGGGGGGCGTGGGTGGGTGTCCCCACCAGCTCTGGGCCCCCTGAGCAGGCCCCGAGGGAGGTGGTGGGTGCCAGCCCGGGTGCGGGGGCTCTGCGGGACAGCACAGGGGCTGCGCCTGCTGACTCAGCAGAAAGAGCTGCTCCGTCAGGAGCTGAGTCAGCAAAGCAGACCGCGATTCCCGGCGCTGCCCCGGGCTGGGAACCCCCCTCTCACCGGGGCGGGGGGGCTGGGGCCGGCTGCCTGCCCCTGCCCTCTCGGCGCACTCTGGTTTGAGCTGCCTGAACGCACAGGCAGCAGCATTCTTGCAGCTAAGGCCCCCCGGGGCGCCCGCGCCGGGGATGGAGGCGGGAGAGGGGAGCCCGGGGCGATGGAGGTCCCCACGCGTGCCACCTCCCCGGGTGACCCCCAGCATCACTCCGGTCACAGCCACGCCGGGGCTTCCCCGCCGCTTGGCAGGGCTCAGAGCATCCCATCTCCGCGCCCATCGCAGCCCCGGGGCAACGCACAGAGCTCCGCTGACTTTGGCACCATCGGGTTGGTTTTCTGCCCCTGGGAACGAGCCGGTGAGGCTGTCACCCTCCGGGCCGCCTCCTTGTCCCCACGCCGGCTGCTCGGGACCCGCCACCGAGCCCACAGCAAAGGCCCCGTCAGCCGGGGCTGAGCCCGGGTGCGGGCTTATCTGTGGGTGCCAGACACGAGGGGACCCGCTGCCCTCGGGGACGGTGGCAAAGCGCCATGAGCAGAGGCCGCCCCAGCTCGGGTCAGGGATGAGGGGCAGCAGCCCCGCGGCTGGGCTGGCCCCGCTCCCTCCGCTCCGGAGCCTTCGCGGTCACTGCCGGCACTAAAATCCCCTCTTGACAAGCACAGCCGAGCCCCCAGGACAGGGGGGCTGAGCTCAAGCCCCAGCTGCCAGGGGCAGCTGATGGGGGGGCTTTTCTCCCTCTTTCACCCCCAAACCCTGGAGGACGCAGAGCGAGAGCACAAGGCACGTAAAGAGCCTAAATGTGGTTTTTTAAACTCAGTGTTCCCAGTGAGCCGCGCCGTTTCTGACACGCACACAGGGCTGCAGCCGGGTCTTGCCTGGCCCCGCTGGGCAGCGGGGTCCGGCCGGGACCCCCCCCTTGGCTGGAGGGGGAGAGGCGAACCCTGCCCAGGGCACGGAGGGCTGCTGCAGCTCCAGCCCCAGGGGCAGACGGCTGGGGCCGGGGTGCGAATAGGGATGGGGACGTGATCCCAGTGCAGGACCAGTGGCACCAGCAGCACCGAGCGGCGGGTGCTGGCTCAGAGCTGGAGCCCAGCAGCGGCGATGGCAGGCGGAGGAGGGAGGGGGGCAGATTTCAGCAGCAGCCCTTGCGCAAGGCTGGACAGCCCCTGGCACCTCAGCAAGGCTCGACCGCTTCCCAGCACGGCGCGGCTGCTTCCAACCCCAACCGCCACGCAGAACAGACACTGAGTCAGCAGGAGGAAGGGGCTCCCAGCTGCTGCCAGGGCACAAACTCCCCTCTCCCCCCCCAACACCCACGTCCCCCCATGGGACGCGTGTCCCGGCTGCTCCGTTGCGGCCCCCCCGTCCTGCTGGAAGCCCTTTGGGCACAAGGAAAGCACGCGCCAGGCTGGCGGGGGACAGGGCTGTCCTGGGACGGACGGGGACGTGCCCGCTGCGTCCCCGCGCCGCAGAGCGTCGCCTCCGCCCGGCGAGGGGATGAGCGCGGCGAGGGGGTCCCCCAAAACGGGGGCTGGCAGCAGGGCCGGGTTCCTGCCAGCGATGCCGTGGCCATTGCCGGCAGCTCGACGGCAGCTTCCCTCCGCGGCCGGGGGCTGGAGATCCCCGCCGGGACGCGAGCCCGGGGGCGGTTTGCTCCCTCCCGGCCAGCCGCAGGCTCAGGCGCTTCCCTGCACGCTGCCGACAGCCCCAGCTTTGCGGTTATTAATTGCTGAGGGACGTTTTTTCCCCCGCCTTGGGCTGAAATAAGGCGGGCGAAGCTTCACCCCGCTGCCGCGGCTCTCCGCAGGGCTGCTCCCGGAGGATGCTGGAGCTGAGACACCGCCGGGACGGGGTCGCCGGTGGCTCCCCGGGCCCCTTCCCCGCGGGGACGGGGTGCAGGATTGCACCGCACGGGCTCGCACGCCGCTTCCCAGCACGGCCTTATCTGTCCCAGGCAGGCCGTGACGGCGGCACGTGAGGGTGCGAGCGAGCGCAGGGTGTGGCGGGAGGCATTTTTAGCCCCGTCCCGAACTGGGGGGAGGAGGTTTGCAAATCCTGCTGGCCCTCAGCTCGAAAAATAACTGCAAAATCCCGCACCGCCTTCTCCCGTCCTCCTTGCCCCGGCTCCCCCGAGGCCGCGGCCCTGCGATGAGCTGCTCCTGCCCCAGCGCCCTCGCACCGCCCGCCGAAAGGGCGAGGGTTTTAAAACGCTTGGAGACTCGACGCTCCGGAGCTCAGGCTGGAAATAGAGCCGGGGAACTGGTTTCGCCCGCGCCCCTTCCCACTGGATTTTTTGCTGTTGTTGTTATTCTCTAGGAAGGGCAGCAGAAAGTTGTTTTGTAGCTGCGGGTCATGTAAAAAAAAAAGCTGCATTTTAAAATCCAAGCGGGGAAGAGCCGGGCTAAATGTGATCCGACAGGATCCCTCTAACCGCATGCCTCTTCATCTCCAAGTCTGATCAGCGCGACTGGGCGGCTGAATAAGTGAAGCCGGGCATATCATTGAATCTCCGCTCGGGTGCTCGAAGGGACGCCGGGGGGGGGGACACACAACCCCG
>VZTV01081912.1:1168-11268 GCA_013400875.1 Anhinga rufa | reverse complement strand
CTGTCTCCCATAACATCCTCATTGACAAGCTAAGGGCAGTGTAGTGTGGGTTGGATGAGTGGACAGTGAGGTGGATAGAGAACTGCTCAACAACAGGACCCAGAGAGTCGTGATCAATGGGGCAGAGTCTGGCTGGAGGTGTTCCCCAGGGGTCTGTACCTGGGTCCAGTCCTGTTCAACATATTCATCAATGACCTGGATGAAGGGATGGAGTGTAGCCTCAGCAAGTTTGCTGATGATACCGAGCTGGGAGGAGGAAAAACTTCTTTCCTGTGAGGGTGCCAGAGCAGCGGCACAGGCTGCCCAGAGAGGTTGTGGAGTCTCCTTCCCTGGAGACATTCAAACCCCAGGGCCTGGAGCTGGTCCTGTGCCCCCTGCTCTAGGTGTGCCTGCTCACGCAGGGGGGTTGGACATGGTGATCTCTCGAGGTCCCTTCCAAACCCTACCGTTCTGTGATTCTGTGATCTTCAGTATTTGATTCTGATAACAGAAGGTGAGGCAAACATTTGTTTTACAAGTTGCAGTACTCCTGGATTTGAAAACTCTGATGTGTGTAGAATTCAACAAATAATAAAATCAGAAGTTTCAGGAGAATTAATATTGACCAATGAAGAAAGCAATGCATTTCTAATGTGAATAAATCTAATCAATGTTGCAGAGGAATCCCATATTCATCAAACCCTTTTACATGAAGCTTTGAGTTATCACAAAATAAAGCATCTCAGAATTGGTAGTAGGTATAAATAAGCACAAATAAACTGTTCCTGGAACTCTGGTGTTTCTTGGGGTTAAAAAAAACCATCCCTTTAATGGATCTCCTGCATTCATTTTAAAAATGAAGGATAAAAGGAACAACTCCCCTGAATTTATTGGAAAATAATTTTAAAATACTTTGAAGATAGAAAGCAGCAAGCCTTATGAGCCATTTTCATTCGAAATTCCTATTCCTGCAGGGTTTAATTATTGACATTTTAATGTCCCCTGCAATCTGCAGTAAACCCTTTGATGGCTGCATTTACTAGAAAAAGATGTTTTAAACTTGGAAGCATTAAGAAGAAAGATTTCTTTAAAATAATCTGGACAGTTCTTCAGAAGAAAGAAAAAACATCACAGCCAAGATGAGTGGATGCAGATATAATCATGCAATGTCTTTATAGAATGTTTGATAATAAGAGAGGTTTTCCTACAGTAAACATATGCATTTAGTCTGATCCTTCCTGTCCAGGTATCTTACTGAAAAAATATGGTTATGATTAATCTGTAATCTTACAATATTGTGGGTCTCAGCCAACTAGAGTAAAAAAGCACTCACCTTACTAATGGAAAGTACTTATTTTCTACAGTTGAGTTAAAATTTTGAATGTTGATCTTATAGGATATTTTGAGATTTTCAATTGTTGGTTTCATCCTCAAATGGGACAAAACAAAAGGGCTTGGTTCAGTTGTCTAAACCTAGAAGTCTAGTGCCAGTGGAGATGCCACAGTAAATCCTGATTAACCTTCAGGTACTGCACCAGCACTATGTAAACAGCATATGTTTAGGCATATGTTGCCAAAATCTAGGCAGATGAATCAAGCCTTAAGTCCAGAATTTAGATATCTTCTTTGAAATATTCAAATGTATTTGATGATCTTAGAGGTCTTTTCCAACCTTAATGATTCTATGATTCTATAAAGATGCTTTATTTTAATGATTTCCTTCAGAGAAAGATAAGGAAATCAATATTTTCCTGCAAAACATAATCCTATTGTTGATTTCCTATCAGAAATGTTTGTCTGACTCTGCCTACCTATAAATGATGGTGGGGTATCACCCTTAGTTTGAATCAATGATTGTTCTATCAATTTATTTCTAGCTGTGCTTCGAGGTTTCGAGTCATGTGGTTGATTCTCTGGCAGAGGCTTTTTTTTTGTCTTAGGTAGGTACTTTTGTCAGGCTGGTTAGCATTGTGTTGCCTGTCATGTGGAGAATAAGGTGCTATTTTGAGTTCTGTTCCCCACCTCAAAGACTTTTTATGGTTTGTTGTTTTTTTTTAATGCAATGATCCTTAATGTAAGAAGGGGCATCTGGACTTCCTCCCCTTTGGCCTCCCCAAATATTACTTAGAAAGATCTGCTTCTTTGCCTTTAGTCCCCTGGCCAAGCTACTCAATTTTATTAAAAAATATTAATATACTATTGATATATGCATATTAATAATCTCAGAAATTGCAGTTATCTCAGCAGGTATTACACTGGAAAATACCATGATTTTGTCTTTGCACCTAAAATGGAGGGTATTCGCTAAATGCAGATCTAAATTATGATAAGTTTTTGGTAAATATTTGATTTTTTAATGATGATCCCTTAACAATGCATACCTAAGCCAACCTTTTAATCTGCAGAAGCCATTGCAAAAAAAAATGCCACTTCCTCCATACATTGTCATCTTAATATCTTATATAAAAACTGCTTTTGCCATACATAGGATAAACTGAAAGAACTATGTGTTTGCAATGTCTGTTGACCATAGAATTGAAGTAGAAAGAGTGTTGACATAAATGTCTTGATAACCAGTTCCTTGTGTTACTGTCATCCAGGTTCTCCCCAAAAGTATTTTTATTTAATCACGTGGAAGGCACACAGATGAATAAATATATCAGGCAAATTGTATTTAATATTTTAATATGTCTCACTTGATTTTCATTCCAGCATTTCTATGAATGGAGTGCTAACATTATTTAGTGAGAAGTGAGATGTGTTAAACTAAATTATTTATTGTCATATATGTTGGGTTTTTTCTGACTAAAAGAGAGCTAGAGCTTTTACTGTTCCTCAGTCTATAAAGATTTAATAAGTAATTTTTTAAAACACAAAGAAATGAAAAATCTTCATCTGCTTCATTGAGGAAGGTAGTGAGAGACAGTGAACTTGTTCTTTTCATCCTTCTCAGTGGTCAAGCATTAAACACACAATTAAAGGTAATAATTCTAGCAAAGAGCTCCAGTAAAAGCAAAGGTTGAGAGGTTTGATCTATTGGAGTACTAAAACAGTTGAGAACAGAATATATTACATCTGTCTTGATGATGAAGGGAGCCGCCAGTTCCTCCTCCATTAAAGAACTCTTCTTTATTCCTCCCGCACTCTTTCACTCTCCCTCTGAACCACTGGACAGTTTAACCCCAGTGCTTTATTAGTAACCTTTGCTGCAATTCCCATCTGGGACGAGCGTCACACCTGCAGGGGCCTACGCCAGTGTAGAATGGCGCCAGCTGTGGCCGCTGTGGTGTAGGTGAAGGTGTAGGAGGCACTTGCACAGTGGGACATGCACATCCATGACTCTCTCTTCTCCCGTGGGGATGCAGGGCAGGCCTCTCTTCCTGGAGGATCTGCCTACCATTTTTCTCAGAGGAAAAACAGTGTCCTGCTTGACAAACGCTTTCAGGGGGCTTCCTCTGGGCTGTGTTGCTGTAGACATGGCTATTGAAGTCAGTGAGAAACTTTTCCATTTCAGTACCACTGGCTCAGGCCTTTGCAATCTTACACTCAATACAAACCCTAGAAACCACAGTTTTCTTTTGCTCTAAAATGTTTTCAGGTGAGCTAGAAAGAAATTAATATGAAGTCACTCAAGCACATATATTAAGTTTAGGAAAGGAAAATCCCAAAATGGTATTACTCCCGGTGGAAACCAGAGATACATCAAGCCATCATGGCAGACAACTACAATTCTCCACTCTCTTCATCAGGCATAATCATATATAAATGGAATATTAATTGTCAGGGTGGAGATGAAGAGTTTAGGGGCTGAGAGAAATGTCATTTTTCAATTCCAAGAAAAACTTACATAAGATGTTATAAATGGTAAAGAATCTCACTCATTTCATGTGAAAAGCAGTTAAAAATGTAAACAGATTATCTGCCAGACTGTAGCCAATAGTACCTAATTTTTCAAATAATGAAATGAACCTTGAAATGTTACATAAAGATGCTTTAGCTAGTGGGAAATAAATTAAGATGATTTCATGAACACAGACTAGATGATCAAACACACCAAATGCAGTGGAAGACCCTGCTATAAGAGGGTATCGCTACCCATGGCTTGCATACTGACACAGTGCTGGCACTGGGAAATGAGGACAGTCAGTGAGATTTTTTAAGAATTTATTGCAATCACAGTACAATTCACTGGGATATCAAAGTGGTTCTTCACTTTTTTTCTTTAACTATAAAGGATTCTAAAATCACAATATTTGTAGAATAATTTATCAATGGATTAGAAAAGAGAAATCGAAGTGGAATGATAGCCTGAAGATGAAAAATATCATCCTTCTCTTGCAATATGGAAGTTGATGGGGGAAGATCAGTAGTTGTTTTGCCAGCATTAAAGACCTTCCAGTCATTTGATGAGTATGAGAGATTTACTTAGTAATTATTGCTTTTCTCTGATATCAGCTGTAACTCTCAAAACTATGGGATTCAGCTTTCATACAGACATTTTCATTCCCTTACAATCTGTGTCTTTTCAATTCTGTTTCTTATTTGTTTACTAAAATGATTTAGTTAAGATGTCAGTTGGGAGTCAGATGGAATGTTTTCCGGATGGTGCATTTTTCAGTTCGTTCAATGTGGCCATTTAAAATGTTATTTCATTTCAGCTTTAGAACTTAGAACTGCTAAAATTAAGATTTGCATTTTCTGTAGCATCATAAAACATTTTTTTTTTCTTCATCATTTTACCAGTCAGGCCCAGGAAGTTCTTAACAAATGTTAATCTCTGGGTTAGTGTTTGGCTTTGATAAATGAATTCAGATGCAACAAAGAAGCAAGCAAACAAACCTTTCTGCAAGATCCAAGGAATTGGTGGTATGTTGTGGTTTGTTGAGAAGAGGCAGCCGCAAGACAGGAGTTGCAATGAGGAACGTAAACAACAGGACGGATCTTCCAAAAAGTTAAAGTAACTCTTCGGGATTGCAGTATTTCCTTCAAACCCATCATCTGAAGGACAGAGCAGTGAAAGTGGGAAGAGACAATAAGAAGGAAAAATATGATGTTTGGGTTTTTAGAAGTGAACTAGAGGTAGTCTGGTTGAGTGGGAGACTGGAAGGAAAAACCCTAGTGTAAGAAGTTCAGAGAAGGAAAAATGGATGATAAAGGGAAAAAATTGATCTGAAGTGAGGGAATTGCATCTAAAAGTGGACTTACCTACAACTCCCTCCATCACAAATTAACCTATATCCACAAACACCCCCACACCACACACCCACACATCCAACTCTTTGGGAAGTTAAAATCAAATAACTTTAACGTAGAAGTTATGGGATGAAATAAAAAAACCAAACCAAACAGCAGCAGGCACTGCGCAGTCACTGCTCAAAGCAGAATCATGCTGTCCTTTTCATTCCCTGTGCTTTCCTCTGGGTTAGCTTTGAGAGCAAACACTTTAATTCTGCTCCAGATAGGTGTGCTGAGCAATGCTGAAATGCAAGCAAGAGACAAGCACAGCAAGCAGCTGCATAGCTCAAACCACATGGGCTGGGCTGCTGCAGCACCCAGCGCATCCTCGCTCCCCTCAAGCGGTCAGTAAAGGGGAAGGTTCTTTACTTGAAGGAAGCAGCTGTAGCTTTATGTCCATGGAGAAGGTGCTGGTTAAATATTTGGGTTTTAGTTTGCAGCTATATTACCCTGAAGCCTTATAAAAAGCTCACAGAAATTAGGGAATCCTTTTTATTAATTTCGCTGAATTTCTGAATGTGTTTTAAACACTGTTATTCCTGACCTGTTCACATGAGTAATGGGCTTTTATAGGTGTGGCTGGGTGTGCTTGGGCTTTTTTGAAAATGCACATAATTTTTTTGTCCTCCAACACTTTAATACTTGTGCCTGCCAGAGACTTGACCATCTCTAATAAACACACGGTACTTTTTTGTGTGCCACTAGCGTAGACTTTCCCATTGGTCAGAATAATGTGCATATAGACAAAGTGAACGAGATTCTAGATTTAACTGATACACAAACCAAAGCTCAGAAATCTTGAAGAATAATATAATACTTTCAGAATAAGACTGATGTAAGTGCACAGATGTATTCTAAGATGCTGCAAAGGGTTTAGTTTCCTGATCATGATGTACAGTAGAGACACCTCTCATATTTTATCTAGATTCTAGATTGCTTAATGCGCTCTAATAATCTTAGTTTCCCTGCTGTGCATGGCTTCTGAAAGTATGCACTTCCCAAATAAAAACAAATGCAGGCCAATATTTTCCATCTTTGAGACTATGACAAATGATGCATTAACTATACTGACGCTGTATGCATCTGGTCATTTAGCGAAAGCACTATGGCACTTATTCATGCTTAGTGGTCCAGAATGAGGCCTGGGGAAACATATTTGCTCAAACAACATTAAGTATGCTGTGAATGAAAAGAATATGTTGGGCAGGTGTTTTTCTTTAAGTTAAGAAGGGAATCAGTCATGCTTCCTGTTTAGTCTATGACTTTATAAGCATAATTTTAAAAGTTCTAATCAGATGCTTTTTTTAAGGTCCTGTCAGCTAAAACAGGTCCCTCTCATCATAATGTTTGTACATAAAAACCGGGAAGGGAATTGGCATGCAGAAACCCAAACCTCCAACACAGACTGTTAGGTCTCGGCAGCTGATGAGGACCTATTAGTCACATCTACATGGCCTGAGGCAGACAGTCATACTAATTGTGTCTGGTCTCGTGAGTGTTTTATAGCGGCTATCTCCTGTTCAAAGCCATTTAGATAAACTTATGATTGACCATGCCCAGCCAGTAAGTCTCAGTACACTGGCACTGGTTCATGCCTTCTAGGTCAGAGCTCATACGTCAACACACTGCATGGTATTCAACATCTGGTTCTGTATATGATACAGACTGCTAGAGGCACCTCAGCAAAAAGGTTGTTACTGATGACCTAAAAATTCCTAATATCTTCACCAGATGACACCCCCCCAGTAAATCCTGCTGCAGTTTATGGACAAAATTTTGAAACTGATTCTCTTTGGCAGCTCAGATGTAAATGTTTTTGTAGCTTCCATCACCTACACATGGTGTCAGGAGGCATATTTCATCCAATAAATTCTAGGCCAAATTGATTTGCACTACAAGAAGATGTAAGCCAAGATCTCTAAATGTCTAACATTGGATTTCTTGCTTTATGGTTTGTTTTTTTTCACATGAAACATTTGGAGTTTGAGCTGAGTGAAATCTTCTTGGCTTCACAAGGATCTGCATTGGGTTGGCAACATTGGATTGAATTTCAGACTGTTAATTTAAATCAAAGCCACATGTACCAGTTAATCTTGGTTAACAAAAATTTGTCCATTGATTCCCCATCTCAATGAATATCCTTGCTGGAGACATAATGTTTGGTCTTCTTTCTAGGAACACCAACTTTCTGAGCAGGTATAGATGTTCAGTAAGAGCAATATGAATGCTACAGGACATCCTGAGCACTAGAACATGTCTGTATATATCTTAATTTTAAAAACACTTCTTCCTCTGAGCCTTTTTATATTGAACATTTCTGTGTAACTTAGCGTAAAAACTTGTGCATAAAATTAGTCTCATGCATTTGCAGGATCAGGGCCATAGAGAATAACCCAAATCAGTGCATCATTTTTAATTACACCCTACTGTATAAATAAGCCCTTGCTAGTCATTTTTAATTTCAGACCAAGTAAAATATTATTTAAAGTAAAAATCTCAGCTACCCTTGCTGCACTGGAGTTGTTTTTCAATTGAGGAAATATCTGAACCATTAAAGTGAATGCTAAATGAGATATTGATATTATAAATGCACAGTATTAGACTCCAAAATACTTGCAGAAAATGAAAGCTTCCTTTCAACGCCAATGGTGTCGAAGATATGGTATTATCTGCTTAGAAACCTCTTACTTGAAATTTACTATAAATTTCCTTCAAATGTAACTTAAGTTTGGGGTTTTTTTTTTCTGCTGTGGAAATTCAAATAGGTGTGGCAGTTGAAGATAGTGTGTGTACTCTTTTATAAAACTAAAGCCATGCCCCAATCCTCTGATAAAATTATTTCTCTCTGACCAACTACCACCCCCAAACACACATACATGTAATACAGTCATGACAATTTACAGCACTGCCTTCCATACCCAAATCTGTTTCTAGTGTGAAGGAGGGGCATTATCACATATGACAGAGATACCTCTCCAAGGCATGCTGCTGCATATCCTACTGCATAGATGCATTTCATATCTATTCTTTGGACTGAATACAGACTACCCTGTATTTCTCTGTTGAACTCTTCATTGAGGGCAAAACTGACAGACCTGCAGAAAACCATCTCTAGTTGGAAATCCATTCTCCATCTGGGAAGCCCAAGGCAGTTAAAAGGAACCTCACAGTATCCTTGACAATTCAACTCATGTTGCTTCATATTTCTCCATAGCTTTCTGGGAATCTGCCTTTTTTAATTGATCAAGCTACTACCAGAATTAAAATATTTGATCAGATCCCTCACTACAAAGACTTAAAAAGGGCAGATTTGAAACCTACCAGGATTAAGCCTTATAAAGGCACAGATTGACATAGGTTGGAAGGAGCTTCTGGATACCACTTAGTTCAATCTCCTGCTCAAAGCAAACCCATCTTCAAAGATGGATGAGCTTGTTCAGCTAAGTTTGGAAAGTATCCAAGGATGGAGTTTCCCCATGGCAATTAAGGTCTATGGATATAAAGAACACAAGGTTTTAGAGAGAAATAATATCTTTCATTAGACCAGCTGGAATAAACATAAAAACTTTCAAATACATAATCCTTTTCAGAACAGTATGGATAAATTGGCATTTTGTGTCAATCCAGCACCGATAATTACATCAAAGTCATCATTAGCAACAGCATCAACTTTAAACCTGACCGTTGCCTTGAAATAAAAATTGGCATTTCAAGGATCAAAGCAAGGTACTGCATCATGCTCAGTCATTGAGAAGGTTGGCATGCCACCAGAAGGAGGGTCATGAAAGGCTTTGGAGACCGGTATTTTCAGTAGTTACATGATAAAGAGGACTAGAGTTTCAGTACTGAGGGACTGCTATCTCCTGTTCTCTAGCAGTTTCCCTCCATGAGTCTTCAGTACCCCTCCTGGGCACTTTCTTCAGTCAGTAAAGACTATCCTCTTAGTTGCCATCACATGGGAGGTTGCAGTCCAAAGGGAACCTCTTTGTAAAACTAACTGAATGATGGCCTATTGCATACGAGATCTCTGTGCACATACGAACAGGGTCTCCATTCACTGCAGCACTCTGAATGGCCTTGATCATTAGCATTCAAGTCATTATTCCTTAATCTTACCACTTTAATGCACTATTCTGCAGCATTACTATAATACTATACTGAGGCATGCTAAGAACCTACAGAATTTAGACTGTACTAAGTAGTGCAGAGCCCTGCAATGAGGAAGCAGACTTTCTGAACTCCACTGAAGTCTATTGTCAGGCTGTCTTACTAACTTATTTCTCTCTGAGAGTGCTAAAATCCTAAACTGTAATTATAAATACCCCTCAAATGCTGGGATTTCTAAATTGGGTGTTTACTTTCCCAGAAAGGGAAGTTGCTGGTTTACAGAAAAGGGATTTGGAAAAATTAATTGTTCAAAATTAAACCTACTTCAAAGTATATATTAATATATGTCCAAGGCAGTTTAATCAAGAATGAAACAATTAGAAAATGTTTCTTAATAGAATGTGAATGCTGGCAAAATGACTCAGTTAGGGAGTCAGATTGATACAAGGCAGGGACTCTCATTCTGCCTGAAGAGTTCAGTTGCTCTGCAGAGGCAGTGGGATGGTTGGTGTGTAATGCTCTGACTACCCAAGTGTCGTGGTTTAGCCCCAGTCAGCAACTAAGCACCACACAGCCACTCACTCACTCCCCCCACCCATGGGGGAGAGAATCAGAAGTGTAAAGAACAAGGGAGAGGAACAAAACCTAGAAAAATCACAAGTGGTGCAACAGCTCACCACCCACCGACCGACCGACCGACCGACCGACCGACCAACACCATCAGTTCCAAGCTGCGATTGCTGCCTGCCCCAGCCAACCACAACCGCCACCGTGCCCCC